>PVJC01016731.1:0-33365 GCA_004026665.1 Murina feae | reverse complement strand
AAAAAAAAAGACCTGTTTACTGTGACATGTATAAATAAATCTATAACTATTTATAGATGACAATAATCTATAAATAACTATTTATCAGTGTCTTCCCCATTTGTTAAATAAAAAGTCTGAAATGAGGAAAGCATTGTATTGGAAATTGAAGTGAGCAGTCTCACAGCAGGAAAAGGAGAGGAGATAGTAAATGGACAATAGACTTCATAAATTTTCCTTCGGTTGACTATGTTTGCTTCAACTGGTTCATAACAAATAGATACCTGATTAAAATGTATTTTTTTCCATGCAAAGTGGACAGTCTGCTACATCAGAATTATGAAGATTTTTTAAAATTCAGCTGACTTACTGTAAAAATACATTTTCTGCAGAGAACACACTAACTGAAACTTATAGTTCCTATTTAAAACCTTTCTATGTCTCACACTATTAAATATGTCCACATATATTTGCCAGTTTCTCAAGAAGTAACGTTTACTTTTTAAGTAAAAGAAGATGAACCTTAAACCATTGAAAATGTTGACAGGTTCACTTTTGTTATTTTCCCTTAATTTATATATTTGTTTTATTAACTACTGCTTTCAACAGTTCATCAAAAGATAATAGTTGTTTCCCTTGACTGTGATTGAAACACTTCATAACAACACTAATGTAAATGTTTTTAAGTTGGGGAATGAATAATCATGAAATGCTTTAGTTTATAAAAAAAATTAATCCCAGTCAAGATCTACAAGATAAAGGGAGATTTATGAGACTTCAACAATTCACATAGCTCTGATAAATTTATATGAACAAGTAGGTTAGTTAAGAGTTTTAGAAATAGATTACATATGGATAATTAGAAATCTCAGTCTTATTTGTCATGTACAAGACAAAATTCTGAAATAAGAGACAGAATAACCAAAAATATTTGAGGATGGAAGAAAATTAAGACTTATAGATATAATTAATAGAAAAAATGAATTAGTTGGAGGTAGAATTTCAAAGAGTATGACTATTAAAAGATAATATTTTATACTCAAGGATTATGAGTTTCAGAGATATGGAGAATTCCATCATACAGTGGAATTATAATTTCCCAGAAATGGTATGGCCAATTGGATTGGATTAGAAACTTTACTGTTACACTGTGCCAACCATTAACTGTGAGGACAGATAGAAATTAAATGTAAGAGGCCTAATTATCCTTTTTTAATTAAATTTATTGGAGTGACATTGGTTAATACTAGAAAAGATATTCCTTTCCATTTCCTTAGAGCGTTTACACAAGAAAACTTAAAATTTGTAAGTAAATTTCCTGTCTTTTAAATGCACATAAATTATTTGAAAACAAAATAGGTCTTTTATGAGCTTTGTGAACCACAAATATCTTTCTCAAGATCCTAAGAGCTATCCCTTTGAAATGTAAACAGCAAGGTAAATTACATCCTTTGCAATGGGCACCTTGCTCCAAGTTGCAAAATCACCTGCTCTCATACTATATAATAAAAGGCTAATATGCAAATTGTCCTCTTAACTGGAATCTGGCCCTCCAACCACCTGCAGCCCCTCCCACGGCCGCCCTGGACCCAATCTGATTGGCCCAGATCAGGGCAGGCTGGCCAGACCCAACCTGTGCATGAATTTGTGCACTGGCCTCTAGTAAAGACATAAGCAGCCCTGCCACCCTACTTGTATAGAGTCAGTAAATTAACACAGATGGCCACTCCAATTACCACATGAAGTGTACGAGCTACATGTGACTGCCAGGTCCTCTTCCTTGAGAACTATTCTTTATAATGAGGCCATCTATGTAATAGGCTATATTTGCTTTGCTAAAATTTCTTCCTTGTGAAAGACTATCGAGAGAATGAGAAGACCCATCCATGTTACCACAAATGGCAATATTTCAACTTTTCTTATGGATGGATCTTGAGAATATCACACTAAGTGAAGTAAGTCAAGAACCATGTGATTTCACTCATATGTGGCATATAAAAATGAAAGCAACAAATGAACAAGAAAAATAAAAAATAACCATAAATGAATACAATAGTATGGTGGTTATCAGAGGAAAAGGGGCTGGAGCAGTTGTAGAAGGGAAAGGAGGTCAAATATATGGTAACAGAAGATTTGACTTTGGGTGGTGGGACACAGGATGCAATATACAGAAGATGTATTGTAGAACTGTACTCTGAAACCTATATAATTGTATTGACTAATGTCACCCAAATAATTTTTAAAAGAGATAATTAGAAGAAAAAACACAGACTGGGAGAAAATATGTGCAAAAGATAAGACTGACAATGCACTATTATCCCAAAGATACAAAAAACTCTTAAAACTCAGTAATAAAAAAAAATAAACATTTTAAAAATTGACCTAAAACCTTAACAGACACCTCACAAAAGAAAATATACAGATGGCAAATAAGCATATGAAATGATTTTTTACATCATTTGTCATCAGGAAAAAATGCAAGATAAAACAAGATATCATGACACACCTATTAGAATGGACAAAATCTGGAAGACTGACAACATCAAAGGATGGCAAGATATATAGCAACAGGAATTCTCACTCGCTCCTGGTGATTATGCAAAATGGTACAGTCACTTTAAAGGATAGTTTTGAAATTTCTTAACAAACATACACTTACCACAGAATCCAGCTTTTACACTCATTAATATTTACCCAAAGGAATTTAAAACATATCCACACAAAAATTTGCACAGTGATGTTTGTAGCAGCTTTATTCACAAATGCCAAAGTTTGGAAGCAACCAAGATGTCCTTCAGTAGATGAAAAGATAAATAAAATGTGTCTTTTCCAGAAATTTAAATTATTCTATTAGAAAGAAAGAAACTATGAAGCCATGAGGAGACATGCAGGAACTTTAAATGCATATCACCAAGTGAAAGAAGCCAATCTGAAAAAGCTGAATATTGTAATGATGCAGCTGTAATAACCTGGTTATTATTTAACAGGAAAAGAGGAAAGGGAAGACTAGATATAGGCATGGCATTTATATAGCTTTGCCAAGAAGCTGCATTTAACATTCTCCAAGTCTGTTCCCCACTGATTGATGGGTGAAGCGATTAACCAAAGGCAGTTTAGAAGCATGCCCAGCTAAGTCCTGAGAGACGGGGGAAGGTGCCTACCTATCAGTCATACCTGGAACAAATCAGTGGCCAGGATGGATGTGGCAATTGCAAACATGCAAAAGCTGATTATTTACACTTCTAAACAAACGAAGGTCTCTCGGTTGGTCTCTCTCTCTCTCTCTCTCTCACACACACACACACACACACACACACACACAGCCCTCTTTGAACTCCAAGGTGCAAGGCCATGTTGCGCTCCACATAATGGAATGGACCTTAATTAGCTTGAATGCTGAACCACACCCAACTGCAACGTAAAACCGGAGCTCTGGACACTGGCTTTGCTGAACTCCCAGCTGCCCCTCTTTCAGGATCGGCTTGGGGGAAATGGGACATTGGGAACTGAGGAATTTAACTCCATGCCAGTAAAATCTTCTACCTCTCATACTCCCCCAGGGGCTTCTGAATATTGTTATTTCAGCATCAACCCAAGAACTCCAGTTTGACGAACAGCAAAGGGTTTCCACCTGTGTACTCCTTTGGCAGTAGAATGATTCCAGAACTGTATGACATTCTAGAAAGGGCATAACTATGGAGGTAGGAAGAAAATCCATATTGCCAGGGTTTAGTGGGGATGAAAGGATAAACACATATGGAGGACTTTTAGGATTGTTAAAATACACCGTGTGATGCTATATTGATAGGTACATGTCATTATACCTTTGGCAAAACCCATAGGTTGTACCACACCAAGAGTGAACTGTAATGGAAACTATGAATTTTGGTTTATTATGAAGTTTCAATGTAGGTTCATCAATTGTAATAAAAGTACCAATGTTGGGGAATGTTTTCAATGGGGGTAGTAATACATGTGTGAGGCAAGAAGATTTTTGCTGTGAACCTAAAATTGTAAAAAATAAATTCTCAAATATATATATGGTTTAAACATAAAAATCAGAAAATCCACATTGGCAACCATACTGCCATCTAATCTATAAACTCACTCAAATTTTACCTCCTACCCAATAATAATATTTATAGCAAAAGCATCCATCCAGAATCACATCTAATATTTATATTTGTCAGGTGTCCTTAGTCATCTCCAATCTGGAAAAATTTTGCAGTATTTTCATATCTTTCACAACCTTAATATTTTGAGGACTACAAGCTTACCACTTTATTGAATATGTTATTTTAGGTTTTCTGATGTCTCTCCTACACCCTCCCTCTGCTTACATTCTTTATAAATTTTGACAAGAATACCACGGAAGTTCTTTTCATTATATCTTATCAGAACTGTGTTTTTCTATATTGTGTAAGGTGCTACAAGATTTTTATTTCTTCCATTACTGGTGATGTTCATTTGGCCACATGTTTAAGGTGGCATCTGCCAGGTTTCTCCAGAGTAAGTTATAAATTTCATGTCTGAAATGAATTAATGCATTGTGAGAAGATGCTTTGAAACTAGATAAAGTCCTATTATTCACTGTACTTTCATCCAACAAAATTATTAGCAATCATTGATGATTTGTGCCTTGTCAATTAGAATGACTATAATTGTCAAATGGTGGTTCTCTAATTCCACCTGTTATTGCTATTTTACTAATTGGCATTCTATAATAAGGAAAAACTTTATTCTCCCACATTTAGCCACATACTTATTTTTAATGTGAGTACAGACTCATGAATCTTATTTATTCAGATTATACCACTATTATTACATAGGCTGATATTCAAATTGCCTGATATTTGGTAAGTAAATGTCATGCAACTTTGTTTCTATATCATTTTAAAATTTCTACACCATCCCTGCAGCACTTTTTACACTACACACTCACAGTCACACATAACCACATTATCTTTATTCGCATTTTAGTTGTTTCATTTTTATTTTTATAGCTAAAACATATGTTTTCAAAACCAAGAATGTTGCTTCTTAATATTTTTTGTTATCACAGATAACTTAGTGCTTTCCTTACTAGAGACACTTAAAAGCATGATAGCTGATATATTGCTTTTGCTGAAGTGTCTTTTCTGAGACAGAGAGAGTAAAGCTCTAATTATACATACAGCCTATTTTTTTGGCCTCATTTTCGATGCTGAATCCTACTATTAGTAACATAGAGAAGCAAGTGAACAGGAAAAGGTGTAGGACAGGTGTGGTGGCATTTAAAAATATGTAGCACTGTTCACCTGACCACTTTCTCTTCTTTTCTTAGCTCTTGCAAAGGGAGAAAAAAGAAAAGAAAATGTAAGTAGATAAGTAGAAACTAATGGTTAAATTCATCCCAACTTATTTGACATTTGGAATAATTTAGCAATTTAAGCCCTCTAAACTTATTTGCCATCTATCTTATCTAATAAAAAAAGGGAATATGCAAACTGACCATTACTCCATCACAAATATGGCAGAGCCCACAGCCATAAGATGGCAGTGCCCAGGTCCCCTCAGTCCCACCGGGGGGAGCAGCAGGCAGGTGGTGCTGGGCCCGCCCCCAGGAGTCCTCCAGTGCTTTCAGTCCCGCCAACAGCAAGCCTGCAAGCAGCCTTGCAAAGAGCAGACAGCAGGGCCTGCTTGTGGATCATGGTGGTGACCAGGTGAACAGGCAAGCAGCCCCGTAGAGAGCAGATAGCAGGGCCTGCTTGCTGGTATCCACGGTAACTGGGCCAGCAGGCAAATGGTCCCACAGAGAGCAAAGAACCACAGGGAGTGGGCTTAAATCATCAGTAGGACATCCCCTGAGGGCTCCCGGATTGGAGAGGGTGCAGGTTGGGCTGAGGGAACCCCACCCCTGTGCACAAATTTTGTGTACCAGGCCTCTTATAAATAAGAAAGTTTCACTGATCCTTTCCAGCTTCAAAATTTCAATGAGCCAAAGTTGTGTAAAACATTCTGTTTCATCTTTGAGTAAGACTGAGATATTGGAAATCAGATAGAATACAGATTCATCAGGGATTTTGAGATTCAGAAATGAAAGCTGATATGCCAGTTACAGGGAACAGACAAAGCCAGCGATAATATTTGAGTACTTAAGGACCATGTGCCACCTGTGAGATTCACATAAGGCTGTCCAAGCTGAATCTTTAAAAACAAAAGTCTTTCTCACAGATAATAATAAAATTTCTTCCTGGCCAATTTTAAAACAAATCTCCTATAATACTTATGTGATAAAATTTCGTACTATATTATTTCTCCAGAAAGTCTTGGTATTATGTACCATCAAAAAGCAATTAATAAATATTTTTTCTAATTTTATTCTTTTATATATAATCATTCACAAGTTGCAAATGGGTAACTTAAACATTCATATTCTATAACTATTTTAAAATATGTGTAATAACATACATACTTTAACCTGCTATCTTTCCTTGACTTTAAAACAACTGCCTTTCGAATTCAAATAAATTTCTTAAACATGAACTGGACATAGAAATTTCTCTGAAATCCAAAATTCACTATAAATACATATTTTAATTTTCAACATTTTTTGAGTTTATAATCAGAGTATGTTTTAAACTGCTGTTGTGTGAATTTTACAAAGTAAAAGAAGAAACATTTAATACACTAAAAATATATGGTATGTATTATGGCTATTGTTTCATTAAAAATGCTGATACATAATAGATAAGTGAAAACATTCCACGGGTCACATTTTCCTAGAAAGAAAATATCTATCATAAAATTATTGATTTTAAATAAAGAATAATACAATTCAATTCTGCACTATCATAACTCCTTGTTTTCACCCCTGGAAAAATGGTCCCCTCTGGTACATAGATCTCGCAAGGTTTTCCCTGGTATAGAGTGATAGCTTCAAACCGCAGCCAGGTGAACCGGGATTTGGAATTGACCTTTAACACCAGAGTAGTCTATGTCTCAACAAGTTTCTTCCACTGACAAATGACAATTTTGTAATGCTGTTTTCAGCCCAAATATTTTTAAAGTTTCATTTCATTTTACATATTGAAAAATCAATAAAATTAATAAGCCAGTACATTAATATATTAGTAACAATAAACAAAGCAACTGGAAATCTTGGCAATCTGGACTTACATGCATGTGAATCTTATTTATTAGACAAATTTCTTTTGGAAATATCTGTACTACATTTTTATCTTCCTTTGGGATACATTGCACTGTATTCTGAATAGGACTTCACCTAGTAGAATTTTCTGAATCTAGCTCGTTTGAATGCTTTACAGGTTGTAAATCATAAAGCTCCTACCATGGTTCCAAAAGAATCCAGAGTCCGGGTTCTGCCATTTCAGTCCATCTATAATGCAACCCTACAGGAAATATTTTCATGTTTCTAGGTGTTCTTTAGATATGTACATATCACTTGTTAATCTTCTGTTTTCTCTCTCCTTATTCCTCATCCTGACAGAAGTCACCTCAGAACTCATCTTTCTTCATTTCTATTTGTTGTTATAGAATTAATATACAACCATCTTAATAATACTCTTCCAAAAACTTTTCCCCACCGTCTAGATGAACCTACCTCACATAAATCTAAACATCTGTATATTATCATCATATGTATTAGAACAGTAAGCACTAATGCAAAAGTTATACCATACTGAGAAGCCTACTTATACAACCGGCCCTCAAGAATAACTTAAATGTAAGGTGACCAGATGTCCCGCTTTTGGCGGAACAGTCCCAATTTTTAACAGTTTGTCCCGCATCCTGCGGCGTTTTAAAAAAGTCCTGATTACTCTTTGTAATATTTTAAATAATAATAAAAAAAAAGAAAAAGAAAAAGAAATACCCCCCCCCCCCCCCCCCCCGCTCAATGGTGTATCGCTTTAAATCTGGTAACCTTACTTAAATGTTATATTAATTAGTATTATTTAAAAATAGTACTTCACTCATTTTCTATTGTCCTCACTTTTTATCACTTATGTCCTTCATCTTTCCCACCCCCGAATATATTTTAAGCAGATAACATTGAAAAACAATCAAATGAATAAACAAGACACTATCAAATAGAAACCCCAGGTATTCTAAGAGGGAAACCTACAAAATTACAGTACCATTCAATTTTAATAAAGGGACTATGATCCTATTCAAGGACAAAATAACCTCCTGTCCCGAGGCTTCCTCCCTCTCAGGAACTATCAATTTTCTAAGCCACTGTTTCTCAAATTGAGATCTCATGTGAAATTTATATTTTTCACATTTAAGTATTTAAATGTATAAAAAATGAAACAATAAAACACAAAACAAATTCACAGGTCCCTTTAACTACAGCCTTTCTGGACTCCTCAAAAACTACTTCAGAGGGTTTGTATTCCCAGTCCGTATTTCTTCATCTCCCACTTAGTACTCAAACACTATGGTTTGATATCCCCATCTATCCTCCACACATATAGCTTGGGATGATAATAGCAATGACATACATATTTCTAAATCCAATGGATATTCTAAGTACTAATCTTACTTGACCTCTCAGCATCATTGGACAATCCTTGCCATTTCTTCTTTAGAACAACGTCTTATTGTCTCCTCTAAGGCTCAACTTCCCTTGTTTTATGATTCTTTCCTTTGTAAACTCATACTCTGTTATCCAACCATTAGCTGATCTTCAAGTTTGGTCCTAATGCCACTTCATTTTCACTGTCTCATCTTAATACAGAATACCAAACTGCCTATGATTTAAATTAACAGCTGTACTCAGAAGAAACACACATTGATACTCCCATCTTCTGGCCAAAATATCTAACTTCATACCTAAAATACCCTTTAGAATGTCATAAATGAATCTTAATTCAACATATGCAAATTGTACTTGATCTTTTCTCCTAAAACTAACCCACTTCCATTGTCCCTTGTATTAGAGAATGCCACCATTATTCATTCATGTGCTGTTCATTTTACCATAGATTATTTCAATTCAGAAACAAAGATTCAGAAGGATTATGCAACATGTCTAAAATTTCATATACAATACACACAATACAAACTGGAATCTCAACCCAATTCTCATTTTTAAAACCATGATCTGTCATCTACTCATGCAAAATCATAAGTCATTCTATATTTTCATTATTCTATTGTGATGTCACAAAACTTTTTCACATATCTATATTTGTAATTGGTTATTATTGATAGGTCTGACCATATAATTGAATCAATGCCCCCTCCCCTGGTAACTGACCGTTAGGCCACCTCAATGGACATTCCACTTGCTTAGACCACATTCCACTTACTAAGACCATCCCTCTGGTGTTTCCAAGAACCCAGACCCACACAGAGAATTCTCCGCCCAGAAAAAGCCCACCTAGAGTCCTTTAAAAACCTCTGACTCCCTGTATTTGGGTGCTGGCACCATTTTGGGGCTCAGCCCATTTGAGTTTCCAGATGACCTAATAAATTCATAATTCTTTGCCACTTTTGGCCTCGTGTTACTCCTTCAGTGATCCTAACAATTATATTTTACCTACTGTATTAGAACCTGTAAATGTGACTTTATTTGGAAAAAAAATCTACACAGTATGATTGTCTTAAGGATCTTAGAATGAGGAGCATTTCCAGGATTATAAGGCTAAGCCCTAAATACCATCACAAGTGTGCTCAGAGAGTTTAAACAGATAGAATAAAGGAGTGGTGAAGATGCAAGGCAGACAAATGATATGGCCACAATCCAAAAATTCCTGGCATCCGATAGAAGCTAGAAGACACAACAAAGAGATTCTCTTGGAGCCTGCAGAAGAAATGTACCTCTCCTGATAGCCTATTTTCATATCTGTAAAATTAAGCCACTGAGTTTTTGGCAAATTGTTACAATAGCAATATAAAACTGACACAGCTATAGAGTCCACATTTTGGTGATAAGAACATTTTAAATAACATAAAGCATGCATGAATATGGGCTTCTAAAATTAGTATCACTAAATCCAAATCCAATTTGGAAATAATTCTCACTGAATTACATTTGAATTCAGACATTTTGCAAATCATTATTAAATAACTATCATGTGGTAGTTCTTGGTCCTACAGTGGATTATGCTATAAAATTTAGTATAAACTCCTTGTTTTCATAAGATTATTAGTCAACTAGTGGCCCAGTGCATAAATTCATGAACATTGAAAGGAAATTAATTAGAAGAAATATTTTAATATAGCTATTCACCTTTTCTCTATAATAGAAGTGTCAACCAAATTCATGATCAACAATGACAGATCGAAACACATGCGTGCAATTGGCACCAGTGAGAGCTTTATGTGTATCACTCATGTGCAAGTCAACTTAGCCTTTTATACATATAGAATAAAGTTGACTTGCTTTCTGATTTAGCTAAACTTTTCCAGCCCAGGGAATAATCCCTTTCAGATAATTGTCAGCAACACAGCAATAAATATCAACATTAAGAAGGTTATTATTATAGATCAAGCAGGGAGAACAAAGTCTGAAATATTTAACTGCGGCAGTGTTTGACTACATTCTGCGCAGTGAGAAAACCTGAAGTCATTTTCAAGGTCCACCATTTCATGCTTCTTTTCAGTTGGGTCAAGTTTATAAGCTTTTTAAATCTCCATTTTCTGGTTAAAGAAAAGAAAATAGAATTCCACTGAGTCTTCTATCTAACTACTCCAGGATTTCTGTGAGGATCAAATGAGATGAGGCATGGGAAAGCACTTCACAGACATCTGGTTATAGTTTTGAGTCTTGGATCTGAATTATTTCTGAGCCAGAATTCAAGTACCAAGGTTGTTGAACCTTGCAAGGTCCAGTCTAATTCCACAGGTCTAACACTTGTTGCCATTTTCTCTCCATCAACATAGTTTTATTTTTTTTATCCCTTGAAAATTTAGTGTTTAAAATATTATGCTAAAATTACACTGTTCATTTTAGAATTCAACATAAGTACAATATAGTTTTAAAGATAAGAGATAATAACTCCCTATTATTCTTTTATAATATTTTAAATAAAATTACCCTTAAAACTATGTACTATTTATATAACTTCAGGTACATGTACATGTACATCCAACATACAAGTTTTACAGTATTTTTTTATACTAGCAGATTGTGATATTGGCATCTTTATTAAAATTTACACATTTTTTCTAGATAGGCATTATCTAGGTGTCAAATTATTGCAGAAGCTACCTCTGCTTTACCTGATTTGTTCTTATTAATATTATCATGTTTTCTCATTTGTAAAAACTAAAATCTTTTTCATTAAGAACTTTGTAGCTGACCACATTTCTGAAAAAAAAAAAAAAATCCTGTTCTAGCCTTTCTTTAGTGCTAAATATTCATAGCAGCCATGGATCTTTTGGTTGATGTGTTATTACCCATTACACTTCTGCCACTTTCAATCCCTCAAAATTATGGGTATCATAGACCAAAAAAAGATGTTAATTTAAAAGTCTTTAGTCATGTGTTCAGTTTATAAAGTAAAATTATATTCAGTATAAAAGGGAGCCTATAATAATTTCTAAAAGACTGTAAAATAATATTTTAAGGACAAAAAAAAAAAGGGACTGAGCAAAGATTAGCAATACTGAAAGCAATAAAGCCTTCCTGGAGGGACTGCCGATATGGGTACCAGTATCCAGGACTCGAAAGATGCAGAGGTGGCGATTTCCACATGCCTTGATTGAAGACACTTACTCGGCCTACCCATAAAACAAATGGCTCTGGGAGAATGGCTGCAGTTATTATAAACTTAATTAGGTGGTGTCTCTAAATTGCTGATGTAGGGGTGGCTTCCTTCCTTAATCCCCGAGCAGTACGCTTTCTGCTCTGCACCCGTTAGTAAAGGCCAACAGAGCAGTTTGCTTTCTGGTGAAAAGAGCAAAATATCTCAGAGGTATATCAACTCTCCAGACCCAAATAACTGAGTCTAACTGATCCCCTTTCCCTTCCACAAGGCATCACCCTGGCCCATCGCATTGCTGTTATGCTGATTTAACCTCATGGTCAGGAGAGAGCTGGGCTGGGCACACGGACACATCCTTTGCGGGCTGGAAGGTGGGGCAGGGCGTACTACAAACACGCCGGGAACTCGCAAGCTCTCCCTTCCAAGGTGACAGAACCATTGCTGTACCTGACCCTTCCTCCCACGAAAAACAGGGCCGCACGGTTTAGTGGGTTTGGTGGGCCTCTCAGAATTCTGGAGGCAACCCATTCCTCAGCCAGGTGTGCACTCTGGGCCACGTGCCGCTACTTTTCAGCGGTGCCCGGAACTAAAGGAAGCTCTGCACGGAGTGGAGGGTGCCGTGTTGGCAGGTGTTTCCTTAAATGCCTGGGGCAAAAAAAAAAAAAAAAGGAGGAGGAAAAAGAAAACACATACCTTCCCGTCCTGGCCGACTGGCTCCTTGGTGGGTAACTCCGCGGACTGCTTAGCCAGGCTGCCAAGGCCTCCTGGGGTCGGAGCTCCTCTCCCGCTTGCTTACGAGCCTGAAGAGCAGCCCCGGGTGGAAGCTTCCAGTGGCCACCGGCTGGTCTTCTCTGCGCATGCGCGCTGCTCTGGGAACGCAGCGTGTGACTTTCCAGTCTCGCGTTATTTGCGTCTCAATGAATGCGGGAGCTTTTCGAGTGCCCTTTCCCTCGAAGATTCTCTGTCCTCAGCTTTTCCTTCCAGAATTCCTCACGCTTATTTATTTTTTAGCGTCAACGGGCATCAGTTGTCCCAGTGGCAGAGAGGAAGTGGTGTGTTTTTTTTTTATGTGTTTTTCGTGTTTCCGAGGAATGCCCTCTGCATAGCGCATTTTCCTTCCTGAGAGGGTCCAATCCCAGGAAGTACCCGCTGGATTCCTCAGGCTCCTCAGGAGCCGCCAGGCAGGTGAAGGCAGGCAGGTCGGTGAGCAGGTGTGCGCCGCTCCCGGAGCCCAGGTGCGTGCTGGGAACCGAGGCCGCCAAGATGGCGGCTGAGTCAGGTGTGAGGGGAGGCCGGACAAGGACGCTCCCTGCAAAACCTTAGCATTTCTGAGGTGGCTTGTCCTTGATTTAGCAAGAATTGGCCCCTGTAAAGCTCCCACTGTCTGCCAGACGTCCCTCTAGTTGATTTCGACATTTTTTGCTCATTTTCCTATCGATTTTGTTTTTCTTTGATTGTTTTGATGAGCCCTTGAAGTTATCCTACTTTTGAAATCTGGAAGTGTAAGTTTTCCCTGTAAGACTTTAAAAACAATTGTGTCTTTTGCCTTTACATATATTAGAAATACCTTGTAACTCTTGAGAATACTAAACATTTTGACAGAAACTGGATAAAACCTACAGATGAGGAATTGCCATCTAGGCCGCAGTACATGGACATACAGTCGTGTCTTCGTTAATCAGAGCTTTACTTCCCCCTCACGAAAATATTGTAGTTTGGTGTGTAGTTTTATGCACTTCTTCTGCCCAATATGTTTATAAGTATTTTATTCTTTTTGACCATGTGAATATGCTTTCTTTATTTAAAAATGTATCTTTATGGTTGTATTACAGGTATATGATTTCTTTATTTTGGGGTCATTTCTCATTAGCACAGAGGGGGTACATTTGATTTCTATATATTGATCTTCTTTCTGAGTTCTTGCTGAGCTCATTATTATTAACGAGGCCCAATGCATGAAATTTCTGCAAGTAGCTTGGCCCTGGAGGCCCGGGCTTTGTCTGGAAGGTTGTCCGGAAGGTCGTCCAGACATTTGTTCTGCTGTTCTGTCTGATTAGCATATTAGCTCTTTATTATATAGGAATAGCTGATTATATAGGATGGCTGATTTTTTTCTCTGTGTGTGTGTGTGTAATTCTTAACACTTTCTTTGTCCATGTTCATATTGTATGTACACAGTTTTAAAAGCAGATGTCTTTTATATCGCAATCTTACCTGGCTGCCTGATTGCGCTGGTTAGAACCTCGCGCTGTACCATACCAAATGCAAGTGGTGAGAAAGGACATTTTGCCATAATCTTGATTTTAGGAAGAAAGTGTTTATTATTTTGCCATAGAATATGATACTAGTTGTAGCTTTTTATAGATGTCATTTTCAGTTGAAGAAGTTCACTTCTATTCTCAGTTTGTTGAGAGTTTATTGAGATGTTGTCCCAGCAAAATAACATTTTTCTTAAGCCATTTTCTTATAAATACACAACAACTGACATATTTTTATTTAGGGAACATGGATATTAAAATTTTAGTCTATGAAATTTACAATATAAGTGTCACTTTATTAAGAATATCAGTAGTTATTCCTTGATTTTAAATTTTATAATAAATTACTTGAATTATTGCTACTTATTTAATAAGTCTGAATAATAGACCATCTACTGTAAGCATGTATTTTTGGCCAAGCCTGTTTTCATATTTTCTTGCATTTAAATCCTCTATAGTAAATTATCTTTATAGATTAATATATTGGACTTGGTTTCCATAGTGTCAACTATGCAAATAAAAATCATTATAAAGAAATAAGATGTAATTTTAGGTAAGGTTACCTCTGGATGGATATAAACAGTATATATCATATAACTCAATGGGAATAGACTAAATTAGGGGCCCAGTGCATGAATTCATGCATCTTGAAAGGAACTGTGGGCTGCGAGGCTGAGTTGGGCATAGGGCAGGCCTCAACCCATCCTCTGCACCCCTGCCCTGCCCCTCCCACTGCAGCCCCTGGTCCTGTCTGCCGGCAGCCCCGCTCCTGCAGCTCCCATGCACTGATGGTGCTGGCTCCACCCGCACACCCTGACAGCGAGAGCAATTAGGGCTGGTGACAGCAGTGGGTACAAGCAGGGCCAGTGCTGTCAGCAGGTATGAATGGTGGCTGCTGCCTCAATCGCCCCTTAGGAGCAGGGGGAGGTTGAGAAGCTCTCAGGGGCAATCAGGGCCAGCGCTGGGCACCAGCAGCGGTTCTGGCGCCAGCAGCGGTGCAAACACTGGATGGGACCACATGCATGGGAGCAAAAAATTTTCAGTAACCACCAGAGGCTTGCCCCGATGACAGCGACCAACACTACTCCTTGGTCTGGCACCCCTGTTCACCGGCTCCACCATCCCGCTGCAGCTGATGCCCACCATGTTCCACTCGTGTCTCATGGTGGTCAGTGCACGTCATAGCGACTGGTTGTTCAGATGTTTGGCTGTTCTGCCATTTGGTCTATTTGTATATTTGGTCTCTTTGCATATTTGCATCTATTTATATGTAGAGATAGTTAATAGTTAAATTATGATTCATTTTTATTACATTTTTACACAAATATTTTTAATTGTAGTATTTTAAAAAAATCTTTAAATAAATTAAACAATTTACCTTTATTTCAATACCTTGGGGTATTTCTTGCCCCAAGGTAAGAGAGTTCCCTGATTTTACCCATTTTTTAAGCTGTCCTTCTCCTTTTTACACATCTAAATTGCTTAGATATATTGTTAGGAGCACATTTAAAAAATGAGTAAATATGAAATGATCAGAAGAGAAATATAATGCATCATGGTGGCATGTAGTAGCATTTTGGAAAGTATAAACCAGGGAAGCTTAGGACAAGTCAAACACTTAACTTTACCTTATCTGTCATTTGCATTGCAATGTTAAGGATTTTCCTTGTAGATCTTGATTAACTTTTGCTATCTAAACACACCTATATTGTTTAATTCGCTTATGAGATAACAAGGAAAATTATATTTCATGTTAATGTTGGACAGGGAGATAAAACAATGAGAGAGAGAATTTAATAGCAATTGAATTGAAACTCGAGGAGAACATGAAGTCATAAGCCATGGGTTTTTGTTAGCATATTGCAAAATATATTGATCTTCCACAGACTAAGGAGGTATTTAAATTATCCATAATTTTAGTGATTCAATAGATCATCTTGATTAAACTTGGTTTCTTCACATAGAAAGTTGTGTGAACTGTGGTGTAAGAGTCCATACCAGGCACAGCCTCTCTCTCCCCAATCATATTGTGATTGTAATTTATTCATCCTGTTTTCAAAGTTTGGCATATTTTGAGTCTCTCTCAAAATTATTCCTCATCTGCCTGTCTCCTTTGAGTGAAAAAGTCACCATTTTCTCTGTTGTTGCTCAGAAGCCAATTTGCTGGTATGATATTACAGGGTTTACTATGCGATTGCACTATTGCACATTGGAATTCAGAAAATATGTCTGTAAAGCTCAATTTATTTATTCAACCAAATTCAGTTATTTGGAAATTGTCTTATAGATATACTGTTCTAAAATGAACCTACCCTGATCTAAAAAGATTTAATATATCTAGTGATCAGTTCTATGCAAGGGATATAAATTTCACACAGACTAATAGTAACAGATGGCAAGGATTCTAATGAGTGAGTTTCTATGTCTTCTAGGTCCTATTCAAATATGCAGCCATGATAAATGAGAACTCAAAAAATATGAACACTCTTCAAAAGGTAATTACCCAATTGGAGATTATATTAAATTAAATATTTTGCTAAATTTCTAAACTAAATGCATACATTTTTACTTTAAAGATAGCAACATACGTGGAATATTTTCTGTGTAAAATATTATTGTATAGGTGTTTTCATTACAGTTGAGGAGATGTTGAAAGACAATATTCAACTCAATTCAGCAAGTTTCAGAAGTTATTACGGTAACCTGGAGTTGGCAGTTATCATGTATAATTTTCATATACGATTTCAAAAAAAAAAAACAAAAACACCCAAACACCACATTCTCATTCTGGGCATCAACTCAGATTCTGAGAACTGATAATTTACATTTTATTGAAACCCGCACCTCAGTAATAATATGTGATATGGCCATATTATCTGAGTAACATTTGTATGTGAGATATCAACAGGGCTAAAAGTATATTAAAAGGAATATAGAACTTCTTTCCCCTAAAAGGCATAGAAAAATGCTCTGTCAACAATCTATTCTTTTTCAAAACTTCCACAAAACAATGCAAATGTGACCCACCAAAGAGAAACAAAATTCTGTTTTCATTATCAGTAAGTAAGCTGAAGGAACTGAACATTAAATTCTGTTGCTAGAAATTTTTCTCTAAGTTGAGCAGTTAATCAAATTATGATTTGTTTAGAAAGCGTAGCTGTAATTGTTATCTATATGAGCCCTATTGTGTGATTTGCATAATGTTAAAAGTGTAGTAGTACTGGACATATTCAATGTCTAATTTGTGTAATTTTCAGGGGAAGGGCCACCATATAAACACCATATTAAGGTGTTTATTATCCTGGGACAGTAAAGTTTCTAGAAATGTCAGCCCCATTGTATATGTCACTGGTAATATTGAGAGCTCTTGCATGTTTTTCAGTTTTGGGGGGTTCATATTTTCAAGGCTTAACTAATCTAATAGGAGTAATATGCAAATTGACCCTCACTCTGTTACACCCACAAGCCATGCCCACCAACCAATCAGGAGCAAATATGCACATTAACTCAACTAAGATGGTGGCAACCACAGAGACCGTTTACAGGCTGTGCTATGGGCCACATTTTGCACCAGGGGATCTTGGCAGCATTGACTGCGATTTGGTAGGGTGTCACTTCGGTGTGGTGTTGGGGCTTATGTCCCACTTGGGGGAAGCCAAATATTGCTTTGTGGGTGCTGGGTTCACAGTGCTTTTTCTCTATAAATGGCCAGTTTGCATCACAGCAGCTTCTGCATTGAGTGTCTGCCCCCTGGTGGTCAGTGCACATCATAGCAACCAGTCGGACAGTTGGACACTTAGTATATTAACCTTTTATATATACTAGTAAGTAGATAGTTTTAAGAGTACCCAATCCCACTAAAATTATACTAAATCCTGCTCAGGTCTGTCTGTGGAAGACAATCTTCTTTAATATTTTAAGCCCCTCTGTTGAAATCCTTGAAATTTAAATGTCCCAGGCTTATGGCTTCCTACAGTTACAGATTTTCCAATGTAATTTCTCATTGATCTCTTCACATACACACAAATTTCACACTTTATTTAAGACTCATTAAAGTTTTAATTTATCCATTACTTTATATGTATTTCACTACCATACTTACTAACTGTTCATAGCATCTCACATTGACATAGTTAATATTTTACCTCACAACCACAAATGCTATTAGTAATCTATAATATTTACTTTAATCAGTAAAATAATATTCACTTCATTATCTTCATGTGAGGACATTATATATAAAAAACTGAATCAGGTTTTATTTAATATTATTATCAGTGACCCATATAAACAAATTAAGTGGACAACTGGTAGTTGCATAGTTAAATATTAAATATTTCCTTTAATAAAAATTTTTCCCTTCCAAAGTATCTATTAGACCTTCATATCATTATCTTGTTTAATTAATTCTTTAATTTTTTCTGATAACCAAGTTGTTATAGTATTTCCTTGATTGCTTGGAATTAAGTTATTTTTAAAATGAATTAACTCATTGAGCATGTGGAAAACACTGGCAAAATGTATCTTATTTTGAAAAAGAATTATTTTATCATCTTCAATATTTATGTTTGGATCTGTCAGTGTTCAGTCACAAGATAGAAATCACACACCAGTTGTTTTAACAGAGAACATTTATTATAAAGTCTAGCTCCTGAAGAACTAATAAGACTTTCTCAGTTATATACTGCTATGTAACAACTTTTTTTTAGTTGCTTAAGACAAATCATGATTTATTTTTTTTCATGATTCTGTGAGTTGACTCAAATCATCTGTGCAGTCTTTCTATTCCAAGTGGTCCAAGTGGGATAACTCATGCAGCTTCATACAACTGGGAGCTCAGCTGGAGCTGGAGAATCCTAATGGCTCATGCACTTATCTGGCAACCAGTCAGGGTAGCTGAAATGCCCAGATCTTGCTAGATTTCTCTCAAAGCAGCATGGTTGGATTTCCTATATGATAGCATAAAACTCCACGAGAGCAAATATAAAGTTGCCAGGTGTCATTTCTGTCTATTCCATGCTATGTTCAAAACAAGTTTCAGTGCCAACTCAGATTCCACATGAAGGGTGGTAAACACTTAAAAGGAGGAGTTGCAAAAATATACAAGGATGGGTAAATAGTTGACAAAGCATAAAAATGAATGTTACATGCATGGAGATAGCAATAGCAAGAGGCAGTTACCCATCTAGGGCTGGTAGAACAAAGAAAACAGGTTAAGATAATTAAAAACTTAAAGGGTTGTTCCTGACATGTGTGGCTTAGTTTGTTGAGCATCGACCTGTGCACTGAAAGGTTAATGGTTTGATTTCTGATCAGGGCACATGCCTGGCTTGCAGGTTCGGTCCCTGGTCAGCATGCCTACAATTGATGTTTCTCACCCCCCGCCCTTCTTCTCTCTGTTTAAAATAATAAAACATAATTTAAATAAAACCAACAACTTAAAAGTTTGGAGAAACCACATGAGTCTGGAAGTCAGTGTTTTCTCAAAGTAAACCATCCTGGAAGTGTGTTAGCAATCCCACAACCATACCAACTGTCAATGGCAAACCAGGGCTATGCCCTAGAAACTGCAAATTAGCCACGCAGATGCACTCTTCCTGCTATACTTCAGCCCAACTTTGTACACATAGTGATGGCCATACCTATCTAACAGCCATTCTGTATTGGAAGTATCTCGGTTTGGCTGGAGGTGACTGGGACTTCACCCTACCCCTCGAACACAGTCCATATGCCCAGGCCTCTTGCAGAGTTACCCCTGGTGAGGACGCCTGCTGGCCACCAACAGCCCCACGTTGGGCGCCAGATTGTCCCGACCTGCAGGTAAATCAACGGAGACCCTAGAGGGGGAGTGAGAATGAAGGGACAAGAGACACAAGAGACGGAGACAAGACAGGTTTCTGATCAAGTCTCGTTTATTGTAAGGTACAGAGGAGTAGATATAGTAGGAGAAAAGGGGGGTTCTTCTAAGGAGTTACTAGTTAGATAAGCAGATCAAACCATAGGTGTCAAGGAGACGGGTAAATCAAAAAGGGGAGCAGACAAAAGGAAGGCATCCTGTGTATTCAACTTGAGCTTTGATGTCTCCAAATGTTCGGGGAGATGAGATTGGGGCAGCAAATGTAACAAAGATAATTAACTGCATGGCTTGGAATGCAGCTTCAGCCTCCCACATCAAAGCACAGCAGAGGGACCCCATGGGATGGCACCAAACATTTTAAGTGTTGGCCTGTTAATCCTGTGTTTAATCTCATTTAGTCTTTCATGAATGCTGGCATCTCTGAATGTGCATGATAAGGATGGTTTAAAAATAATTGAATTTTCTTTAAAAATAGAATTTTGCTCTTACTGAAACAAATTGTCCAAGGTGTGTCATTGTAGTGAATCAAATAGGAAACAAATAGGAATAAAAAGATAAATAGGAAGAAAACAGAATCAGTTCTATTCTTTAAGAATCTTCTCTCCTTCTAGTTATCCCCTACTGGTGAGCTTAACAAAGAGTGAGCTGGGTGAACTAAAGTGGTTTGTAGACTCTCTGTCCCTACATTAACAAAACCCATTGTAGTCTTGTGAGCATAATATCCACTTCTGTATGTAAAAAATAAAGAATAGAAATGTGCACCCCCATACCTTAGTGGATAATTAAAGTTGAAATATATTGTAAATTTGCACTATGAAATGCTAAGATAATAAAAGACATGCTCCCTGATGTTGACTTTCATAGTACCTTTGATGTTTACTGACCTTTAACTAAACATCATACTATAAAAAAGCTACCGTATTTTCTGGCGTATAAGATGACTGGGCATATAAGAGGACCCCCAACTTTTGAGAAGATTTTCCTGGGTGAAAAAGTCCAGATGGAGACCGTATGCAGCACAAAAAGGAGCCCACCGGAGACACTTGCGGTCTCGGTCTGGCTCCATTGAAATGAATGGAGTGCAGCCGTTTTTGAGCTCCCCGCAACGTATGCGGCAACAGCAGATTTTCTAGTCTGGCTGGGAAGTTTCAGCACCCACCCTATAAGATGACATCCGGCATATAAGATGACCCCTGACTTTTGAGAAGATTTTCCTGGGTTAAAAAGTCGTCTTATGTGCCAGAAAATACGGTGTATTATTTTCCATCCATTAAAAATTCATTAAGTTCTATGAGTCTTACAAATAGTTTCTCAAGATAGTATCAAAACTAAGTTTAGTGATTACATTATTTTAATAAATCTAGTCTCGTTTTAATAAATCTAGTCTCTGACACCAAGGATGGCTACTAATATTTGAGCATTTAGGGTCTAATATGTGTTTTGTTTCTTAGCAGTATCATTACTTTCATTTCTACCACATATAGAGAGTGAGCCCATATAGAGTTCAATTATGCCAAAATTTATAAGAAATGTTTTACTTATACATATTTTATTTAAAAGGATAATTTGATATGTTCATATACTTAAAATATAAACACACACTTCTAGAATTTGTAATAATTCTTAGTTATGAATAGAAGATCCAACTTTCTATTTATCTCTAGAAAACTATGGATGCCTTCCATTCATTTCAAGGCTGCTATCATGGTCAATCTCTTATTCTCTTTTTTATTCTTCAGCTTCTTAATATTATAACAGGAGATTTCTGTAAACAAGTTAATACTTTGTAGAAAGTGGCTTTTATGTAAACAATCTGTAGGTAGATATTAGGATGTCAGTGTTTTTAAGAAATTAAACTTTTATACCTAGTTTGAAATTAGGATTAGAAGGAATTTTGGATGTGAATGACTTTCAAAGGTAAACCTTTCAGTTGAGAAATGAGAATATAAAAATAAAAGTTCATACCACAAACCTAAGCCTCCCATCATATAATATTCTTCACGCAGACTGAATTACTTATAGGACAGGTAAGCTTTTTCTAATGGCATTCTGACTAAATGCACTGCTGGCTGGCATGGCTATAATTATATGATGTCAGTATTCTATGCAGCAGGCAGAGATTTTCATCTTATCCATCATTCACAAAGGGCAGCAGGGATCCCACGGTCATCAGTTCACATTACAATTGTTTTAAACTCTAGAAGTGGTTTTGAAGTTAAATAAGGATCAAAGATCTCATTGCCAATCATTATGACCTGTATCCATATAATTTTAAACCAGAGGTGTGCCACCCACTTGGAGTAAGATGGAGCAAGTTTTCTTATAAGAACCATAGGTAGAGGAGATAGAATACTATCACAGTACCTCTGACTTTCAGGAAGAGGCATTTTTTGTTCTATTGTTCTATGTGAAGTACTGCACAATAAATGATGCTTTCACGGAAGTTACATCTGATGTGCTGAATACATAAAGGGGAAAGAGGTAAAACTTACTTTTCCATCAAAATGCTTTTACAATGACACATTTACAGAGGAAATCACAGCATATACTGAGAAATGAATTAGTCAGGTACCCTGTAGCAATTATCGAGAACACTATGCTTATTATTTAGAAAATCCCTCTTATTAGCTTTCTTTGATTTTGTGTAGCAATAGATAAATTATAAAACAGGCTAAATTTTATCCTGTATTCAGAAGTACTCGTTGTCCCTAGCTTCATCTGACATTTCATTTACAATACGATTTTCTGGTTCTGATTCTTTATTCTCACTATTTGAAAATCCTAAAAACTGAGGTATGGTATCATTATCTAGAACTTCTTTTTTAATGGTCATAAAATTCAGTATGCTTTTGTGCAACATCAATAATGCATGACTGTCCACGTATGTTTGCATAGTGAAAAACTTTATTCTAAGTGTTTGAAACATTCTAAACCTTAGTATATAAATCCTATAAGATTTTTTTAAATTTCTCAATGTTATGCTTAAGATTATCTTTATTTGTGATATGAAAAAAGAATTGAAAGTATAAGTCATGGAATGATGGAATGGAATAAGTTTAAAGAGAACATACTCTGAGCCAGAATACTTGGTTTGAATCCTGCTTTGTCACATGTAAGCATTATGCCTTAAGGGGTTTAACTTCCCTGTCTTTCAGTTTATCATCTCAATGTGAGAGACAATAACAATTTTCACCCCATAGAGTTTTATAAGATTTAATGGAGTAGTGTATTTAAAGTATATTGGTAAACGTAGAGTAATTTTCAGTAACTGGTATATATTAAGTACTAAATTGTAATCTCCAGAGGACAGCGAATTGGTCAGTTTTGTTTGGCACTGAATTCCTGTTATCTAAAAGAGTGCCAGATTTTATTATTTGAATTCTAATTCATTCCCTGCTGTTCTGAAACTACATTTCTAGGTTTCTTTGCTTGATATTTATTAGGTGAGTTCAATCATGGGAAAGTACTGTTGGAAGATGAGAGAGAAAGAAGAGGAGAAGCCACATATTCTTCTTTCTTGAGCTCCCTCTCACATTGATTTTTTCTGTATTGGGTGTCTCTCCCTTGTGCCACTAGTTCCCTAACCAGCTCCATCTTGGGAATACTCATGCAGTTACGAATGGCACTAGCTTCTAAGTTTTACTGATATTACTTCATCCCTGTGTCTCCCTTCCTGGGTGATTCCTCAGGGTTGTTCTTCCCTTCACTTTCTCCTATTTGTTTTCTCAGCTCCTTTTATAATCTATACAAGTCCCTATATAAAATCATTTCTGAATAAAATACCTAGAATATTTCTTAGTTCCTTGTAGGGCTCTTATTGATACATTGCTCAATTAGTGTTGCCAAAATGAATTAATAAAGAAAACAACATTTACTACATATTACTACATGATGTAGTCTAGTTCCAGAGGTTGTAATACCGTCACACAATGAGGAGCAAGTTGTATTTCAATGTGTCCTATCTAGTAATCTTCAAAGGAAAGGCATCTTAGAAATGAGACTATTTTCATAATACTATACTTTTGAGAGTAATGAAGCAGAGAGGACTCAACCTCTATTCCTACAGACCGAAAAAAAAAAAAAAAAAAAGGATAAGATGATGGCTCTTTCCATATCAGAACTGTTATGGTACAAATCCTCTGTGTTTGTATGATACTTTGAGACTTAACCAGATACTAGGGGCCCGGTGCACAAAAATTTGTGCACTCGGGGGGTGGGGGTACCTCAGCCCGGCCTGTGCCCTCTTGCAGTCTGGGACACCTCGGGGGGAATGTCCACCTGCTGGCATGCCTGGCCAGCCTAGGTGAGGGGCTGAGAGCCATTTTCAGGCTGCCCACAGCCTCTTCAGGGTTCGTACACTGGGGGGTGGGAAGGCTGGTGAGTGCAGGCCTGGACGTTTCCCACTGGAGGGCCCACGATCGCACACGCCTGGTGGGCCCACACAGCTGAGGGGACACTCCTGGCACAGAGTTGGGTGGCAAGCCAGGGGCGGACGCTGGTGCAGAATTCCCTTGGTGGGGCCCTGCTGCTGAGCAAACACACCCGGGGTGGAGCTGGGCAGTGAACTGGCTTCGGATCCTCCACACTGTGCAGCAGACGCTCCCACACGCCCTGTGGAGGCCCCTAGGGGGCGGATGAAGGTAGCGGACCCTGGACGGGTGGACACCCTGCGGAGGCCCCCAGGGCAGAGCCAGGCAGTGGACCCAGGACGCTGCTCCTGCACAACCTGCAGAGGCCTCATGCTCCTGCATGCCCCGGGAGGCCCACAGGGGGTGGAGCCAGGCAGTGGGCCCGGGACAGGCGCTCCTGGATACCCCTCGGAGGCTCCCGGGGTTGGAGCTAGGCAGCAGACCCAGGACAGCTGCTCCTGGATGCCCTGAGGAGGCCCCACGCCAGACCCCCCCTCCCACTGAGCTGACACACCTGGCACAGCTATGCCGGCCGGCTGTGGAGGCTCCCAGTGCAGAGCCGCCCTGCCAGCCTCCATCTTGGCTGGGTTAATTTGCATACAGCCGCTCTGATTGGCGGGTGGGCGTGGCCGTGAACAGAGGCTCAGCCCGCCTAGGCAGGCAGTTGCAACAGAAGCCTTTGGTTTGCTCTAGCTCCATGGCTGTTGGCCTCCATCTTGGCTGGGTTAATTTGCATATAGCACTCTGATTGGCTGGTGGTAACGGTCAATTTGCATGTTTCTCTTTTATTATGTTAGATATCAGCTCATATAAAATAAGAAGAAAATGAAGAAAAAGAAGAATAACAATACCACATTTAGAACTTTGAACCATGTTTTGAGACAAGTAGACACAATCATACCTATATCCCTAGCGCATCAATCCAAGTGTAGGACACCATGAGGCTAACATAGGACATTGGGGAAGAGATGGCGTCTCTTCCTGCTTTATCATTGTCTAGTGTGCCAGTACTAATAGATTTTTCTACTGCTAGAGTGTGTCTTCTTAGATGAGCTTCTTTGTTTGAGTTAGAGAGTTTAGGATGAGCTACACTTTCTTACTTCCAGACTTATTTTTTTATCCTTTTCTATTTTATTGAGGAACCATCTTATAAATATATGACTTCATTTTAACAGAGAATGGTAAGTTAAAAGTAAAGCAATAATTTATAACAATGGAATTACAGATATGGGACAATTCTCATAGGAAAAATAGTTTATGGATAAGGAACTTTATTTGGCACTCATAAAATCACATCAACTGAGAAACTTTCTACACATCTATACTAATAAAAGCCTAGGTGGCCCTTGCACACGATATTGTCACAAGATGGCCACCACAAGATGGCCACACACAGGCCGGCAAGGGAGGGCAATTGGGAGCCATCGGGCCAGCAGGGGTAGGGCAGTTGGGAGCCATCAGGCTGGCAGGGGAGGGCAGTTGTGGGTGATCGGCCTGGCAAGGGAGGGCAGTTGGGGGTGATTGGGCTGGTAGGGGAGAGGTTAGGGTGTGATCAGGCTGGCAGGAAGAAGCAGTTAGGGGCAATTAGGCAGGTAGGTGAGCAGTTAGGAGCCAGTGGTCCCGGATTGTGAGAGGGATGTCCAAATGCTGGTTTAAACTGGCAGTGGACATCCCCCTAAGGGGTCGCAGATTGGAGAGGGTACAGACCAGGTTGAGGGACACCTCTTCCCCCATGCACAAATTTCATGTACCAGGCCTCTAGTTTTACATAGAAGGCTCATTTTGTTTGTTGCCAAATTGTTAACTTTTAAGCTACTAGAATATCTTGAATGCATGAACATTATTCTCACTATTATAGTAGCATCTTATTTCATAAAACTATTTTTATGTCAACAGACTTGAAGTAATTACAGTATTTCCATTTTTCAGAATAAAACACTTAACTACACTTGTATTGAAACTATTGAATTGATGCTCTTTGATTGACTCAGGCTATCACCATTTCCTGAGCTGCATGCCTTAGACATAACAAGATTCAGTGCCCTTCATGTAACTGAAAAATAGGATAGAGTTTGCTGTAGGCCAAACTCCTAATACTCCAAAAGACTCAATGCTTGTCCCTAGGCTGAGTCTATTTCAGGATATCAGTATGCACAAACAAATTATTTAATGTGGTTTTTCCCAGAGCTTATTAAAATTATCTTGCATGTGGTAATAGTAGTACAAACACAAGAGGTAATTGGGTACAGATAAAGGGCTCTGAAACAGAAATCAGAAGAACCAAGTATCATCTCATTACTGCCACATACTTTGCTGTGGGAATTAATGCACATGCCAATTGAGAGGATTAGGCTGGATCATTTCTGAAATTCCCTTCGACAACCAACCATCTAAATGAGCTTTTCTACTACTTAGGAGGAACTAACATGTCTTTTGGTTATAAATTAGACCTTGGTAACAATAATTTGGTGTGTGTTTTTATACTGTCAAAAGTAAAAAGGAAAATAGATTCTATTGACTCAAACTTTTATAAATATCAATAGAAAAATCTTTAGATTTTGAAGGTCTGATAAGCAACTGGATATTTTTGACCAAATGTAGTTAACCATTCATCATAAAATTATGCTTACTTGTTAATTATATTTAAATTACAAATAACAATCAGTTTTTCAAATAAAGATTTTCCCCTCTATTTCCTAGAAATTACAATAATCAATGCAGCTATTTTGGGCTTTACATGTAGAAATCTTATATAATAAAAGGCTAATATGCAAATTGTCCCCTCGACCAGAGTTTGACTAGGGGGCAGGGCCTGCAGCCCCTCCCCCTGGCCAGCCCAGCCCCATTGACCTCTATGTGGGGAGGGGGTGGCTGATGCCACCCATGCACAAATTTGTGCACCAGGCCTCTAGTAAAGATATAATAAAGATAGAAATAAAGATATTGGATTTTATCAAATATTTGCATTGACTTATAAACATAATTGGTGAAAATATACATAACTAGTGAAAAATAAGTTAGCCTATGACTTGTTTTAATAAAGTTTCTTTAAAAATATAGTATATATATTTTGGGATTGTTATTATATATTTAATAATGTATTTAGTAATTCAGTTTCTTATTAATTAGTAATTATTTTCTGCATTAAAATTCTCATTAAAACCTGAGGTTATAGCACAATTTAAATTCACTAGTTTGTGAGCTTTTATGAGGAGATACTTCTCATTACTCAAATATAAGTAACATACTTGTCTTGTACTGTTAACTTCCCTCTTCAACCCGCACCTCAATTTACAGATTCTGCTCAAGAGAAGGTGGGATCATATGCTTTTATAAACAGTCAGAAGAATAAACTGGACATCTTCTGTTCAGCTACATCTTTGTTCCTATTGGACGATAGCTTTTCCCTACCCTTCAGAGGACAGGCTCTCCTCCACCATATGGGGATCCCTGCCACAAGAGGCTTGCCTCTGTGTGTCTAGGTAGATAAACCCTTCCCAAACTGGGTTTCAGTTTGAAGGCCCATTTTGATCTTCTGCAAAGCAACATTGTTAATTAAATTATTAATTAGCTACAAAAGTGATATTTGAATCATCTTTTTTCCCTTCCTTTATTTGTCAATTCTGTTGGAGAATAGAGGTACTATTGTGAGGGTGTTACAAAGTCCCCAACAATTGGACATTGGCCTGAAATGGAGAGAAATTAATCAGGAAATAGAATTTCAGAATGAAATAACATAGCACAGTATTGTAACGAGGCAGAGTACAGAGACCTAGGTGAATATTTGGACGAGACATTTTTGAACTTGGTGTTTTGTAGAGGCTTTTATGTTACTGGCTACATTGTAGCAGTAAACACATTACTTTAACCTTCTGAGTTAGGGAGACGAAGCCACGTGGTATTTTGACGCCGCTTAAAGTGGGACTATTCACTGATGAATCACTTTGAATACAGGTTATAAATTTTAGACCTCTGCAGAAGAGAGGTCTGCATGGAAAGTCCTAACAAATTTCTAGGCATTTTCTGGTATACTGCAGTGTCCAGCAAGTATATAGTAGCCACACAAACTTCAGCAGAGAACCTGCCTGGGGGCCCTGTAGCAGAGGCACACAGCTTTTGAATGCAACACTGTCATTTATCTCTACACAGGCAACCATTTTTCTAGTAGGCATGGTTTATTTTTGGAATAATGTAGTCTTTCTAGACCTACTGAACTGATGAGTTTTGCTTGCCTTAGGGAACACTTCTTGGAAATTATTTGTATTTGAGAACTACTCCTTTGAATTTGCATAAATATACAAGGAAATCTTTAGGAGGACTAACCGTAAATGCATGTATGTTGTCTGTAGGATGAAGAATAAGGGTAAAATTATTATTTAATTTTCATCTGCTAATTGTTATGTACATGGGCATGCAAGTTTGCCTACAAAATATGAAAATCCAAGGAGAAGAAAGGCAGTGCCTGAAGGGAGGACAAGATGGAAGTACTGGTTCGCGTAGGTTGAATGAACTTATTATTTAGATTTAAAATATTAGCTTTAGGTGTGAACACTAGCTGCAAGTATTTCATATGAAGAAGTTGTCTAGGACCTAAGAGATTGAAACATGTTTTTAGCACAGACGTAGAAAATGCATAAAGCCAAGCAAAAGCCTTCCTAGGATGTTATTCCTAGTTGAATTCAAGTTTGCACCTTATTGATTCTCAACAAAAGTTACTAAATGATTGATACGCAGATGTAGTTGAAAAAAAATCTTCAGACACATTTCCTTTCTCAAAAATCATTGAATCTTTGCTATGATCTTGGATATCACTAAGAAACTGATTCTGAAAACATAGTTTTGCCCAGATTTTATTTTTTTTAGGAGTGAGAAAGAGCTTGTTTTTAACTTTAGTGGTTGTGTGTTCAATAACATTTTTGCCCTATTTAATAACAACTGAGATACCTCAAGACTTGGCCTTGAGCTAATTCACTTTTGAGTTTCCAAAGGAACCACAATAACCACAGTGAAAGAAATCTAATATTCAAATAGCTGACAGAACTCTATTACCACTTGAGGTTGAAGAGTCACTTGGCTAAAACAAAATACAATTAGATATTGGGACCTATTCTAATTTTTTTTTGGATTTTTAACAACTAAGGCAGGATATTTTTTATTTCAGATGTGAATTCCTTTGAGATTAGTGAGAGGATTTAATCTTTGAACTTTAATATCTTCTTAAAAAGTTCATACTACTAAGGGACTTATATTCAAATTTATGGCACAGTGTTAGCATTTTATTATTGAATGCTTTTATGAATTTTATTATTTGCTTACTTAATTTAGTCATTTAAACTCATTGGATAATTCCTGATAGGCTATGTGGTAATCTGTCTAAACCTGATTTGGGATGAGAAATGGGATAGAGAATAGGTTTTCAGCCTTGTAGCAGAATTTAATTAGTGTATTATTCAGATCTATTTCAGAGCCCCAGATTGCAAAATATTAACGATTCTTCAGTCGTCTAAAAGAAGGAGGTATTGCTTTGGGAGAAACAGTAATTAAGAAGGTGGAAGCAGCCTAGTGCCATCAAATTGATAATCAACTATAATTAGATAAATAACCTCATCTTTGGTAGCTTATGGTCTTAACTAGAGGCTCAGGGCATGAAATTTGTGTAAGAGTAGGCTTTCCTTCCCCTGGCTGCCAGCACCAGCTTCCCTCTGGCACCCGGGACCCAGACTTCCCTTACAGAGGGAGGCCCTTCCCACCCACCACAGGCCTCCCTCTTTGGGGCGATCATGGAGCCGCCCTGATTGGTTGCCCCTCTGGCCGGTGGCCTGGGCCTCCCTCTGCAGGGTGATCATGGGGCAATGACCAGGCCCCCGACCAATTGCATCACACCCACCTTGGCTGGCCTGGCACCAGTGGGTGTCATAGCATGGTTCCAGATGGTCGTCCAGATGATTTTCCAAATGGTTGTTCTGCTGTTTGGCTGTTCAGTTGATTTGCATATTACTCTTTTGTTAGATTAGATATATATGATGATTAAGCCCAGTAAGTTAAGCAAAAACAGCTGGAGAATGATCGTGAGGACATGATTTAGTCTCCCTTCTTGATGGTTATTTCCAAACAATGAGGTGATTTTTTAAAATTATATATTAATTTGAGGTGGGGGGGGGAGGCAGAGAGAGAGAGAGAGAGAGAAAATGATTTGTTGTTCCACTTATGCATTCATTGGTTGATTCTTGTATGTGCTCTGGCCTTGGCGTATTGGGTCCACAGATGTTCTAATCAACTGAGCTAGCTAACCAGGGTGAGGTGATGGTTTTGTTGTCATTCCTGAAAGGGTTTATCTTATTCCTGTGTTTTCAATTTGACTTTAAATTATTTGTATCAATGGGGTCATTCTGAATTACTTTTACTGATTTTTTAAAATTTATGTTAGTTTATATTTAAGACTATAGTTATGTCTTATAAAACAAGGAAATCAGAAGGTGAAGGGTTACAACTGTCATGATCTTGCTATATTTCCTGTCTTTTCCATCTTATTACCATGCCATTCCTCATTCTTTACTCTCCATCTTTCATTTCACACATTTTTACTGTGGTTTATATTAAAAAAACTTTTCAATCTCTATTTTATTACCTGAAAAAAATTATTTGTACTATAGTTTTAATAATGAATAAGTTAAACTATTTCTAATAAGTAATCATAGGAGAGTGGTATCAAATCTTTTCAAATTAAAAATGTACTATAATATAGACGTAAAATCTCCTTAATATCAAATGAACATTTATAAAAAATATTTTGACCTTTGGACATACGAGCTAGTAGTCACTTATTAATTGGGTGATTTTACATTGTTTTTTAAAATATGATTTTACATTGTTTTAATATTAAAATATCATATTTGATGAAAGGCCACTCCTGTAATAAGGGTATAAAGACCTTCATACAGTTGCTCTCCAGAAATATAACCAAAACTGGTTATTGCAATGCTCCTGAAAATAGATGTGAGCAGACTATACCAGTCATTACCACAGTCATTTCTGGATGTTTGATGAAAAGTTGAACAATAGACACACTTTAAAAAAATCAGTTATAATCAATTATTCCTGACTCAAATAGGCTACACAGGGTCAGTTACTTTGCCTTATTTCTCAACAGAATGTTCTTTATCTCTTACTCTTGTTTTTTAATGATTTTTTTCTGGAAAGTGTGACTTCATACCTACTGCTACCAAATAACTATGAGAAACTAAGTAAAGAGTCCAAATACTTCTTAGAGTTTGATGCTAAGATTATTTTTTCAACCTCAACTTTCATTACTATGATATCAACTCCTAGACTGACTACAGTAAGCAAAGGGGTTAAAACTAAGACAGAATCCTAATGATAGTCTCTGTGTTATTGCTTTGACTTGCTTATGTTTTTTGCAGAGACAATAAGAAAATGATAATGAAAACATTTTTGTATTTCTCATAAAGATTTTATGAAAAGAGCTGATGTTTTCAAAAGTAATTAGGTAAAAAAAATGAGATGTTCAATTAGTTTAAAATGAATATAAAAAAGCATCAATTTCTCAGCTTTCCAGCTAATTATTTTTATTTGACCTTTAAGAGTGTTTATAAATAATGATTATACAAACATATTATCATTTTATCTAATTTTATTATTAAAATGTACTATAGAATGAGTGTTTATTAAAATAAGAAATTAGCATATAATTATCTAGCACAATGCTAACCAGACTGTGTCCCCCTAAAACCTTAGCATTTGCAAAGTAGTTGTTCTATAAAAAAAAACTATTGTTAAAAGAAAGTTTATTAAAGCTATACCTTACAATCTCACCTTAAATTTACAAAAGATATTAACTTATTTAAAATTCCAAAAAATACCAATAAGAAAAACTGTTTAGTTTCTTTAATCCATAATTTCCCAAAGATATTAGATAATGAAATTTTTTCAAGCATACTGCTTATAATCATAATATTCCAAACTTAACATTTAAGAAAACATTGTTCTATATCATGGCTTGGAAAACTTTTTCAGTGAGGAATCATTTAGTAAATGTTTTTGCCTTTACAAGCCAGAAGTCTCTATTATCTCTATCAAAACTACTCAGCCCTACCACTGTAATGTGAAAACAGCCACAGACAATTCAAAACCAAGGGTATGACTGTGTTATAATGAAAATTAATTTAGAAAAACCTGAGGAAGACTCCATTTGCCCATTTGTTGGCTGATTCCTTATATATATGGCCTCTTCTGTGGTTTATAAGGCCTATGAGAATGGAGTTACTTTATTGGTAAAAATAAGGGAGACTAAATAAGTGAAGATCATCTCAATTTCATTTATAGCTACTCAGTCTACTAACTGTTATTTTTCACAAGTCAGTGATTAAATTAAATCTACCCTAATAGTTTAATTTATGCTTTCCTCATCTATAAAAAATAATGAAAATTATTTCTCTAAGAAGCTTTGACTAAGTATCTGTAAAATAAAATGTATAGGGTAAATTACCTAGCATATAAGTTCTTGGCCAAATTTATAGTTATTGCATTTTTATTATTTTATGAATATTTGTAATATTTTCAGAGAAATAGTCTGCTTCTAAAACATAATTTAAAACTATAGATTAATATTTTGTCATAATTATTTCATGTTTAGTTATTTTAAAATATTTAAGAAGCATTATTCAAAAACAAGAATATAAGTCTTCCTTTTGTTTAGAGATTATTTTTCCTTTTTATTAATGAACTAGGGGCCCGGTGCACAAAAATTTGTGCACTCGAGGTGGAGGGAGTCCCTCAGCCCGGCCTGTGCCCTCTGACAGTCTGGGACCCCTCAGTGGATGTCCTATGATGGCCCCAGTCTGCCAGGCGCCTTCTGTGTGTGTGTGTGTGTGTGTGTGTGTGTGTGTGTGTGTGTGTGTCGCCACTGGGGACCTGCCCCCAGCCCCATCAGAGGCTCGGAGCAGTCCTCCTGTGTGTGTCTACCTGCCGGGGGCCTGCCCCCAGGCACACCGTGGAGGCTTGGAGCAGGCACCCCCTCTATGTTGATCTCTCAGACTCTTGCCCTCCCCAGCATGTTGTTCTCTTTTTTGAGCGTGGCCAGGGCTGCGGGCGGCCTGCCTCCCAAGCTTGCCTACTGCCCATCTTCCTC
>PVJC01016730.1:0-33371 GCA_004026665.1 Murina feae | reverse complement strand
AATTTGGATGCCTTTTATTTCTTTTTTTTTTCTTTTTCTTTTTTTTTTTTTTTTTTGTCTAATTGCCATGGCTAATACTTCCAGTACTATGTTGAACAGGAGTGGTGAGAGTGGGCATCCCTGTCTTGTTCCTGTTCTAAGGGGAAATGGTTTTAGTTTTTACCCATTGAGTATGATGTTGGCTGTGGGTTTGTCATATATGGCTTTTATTATGTTGAGGTATGATCCTTCTATTCCTACTTTGCTGAGAGTTTTTATCAAAAATGGGTGTTGGATTTTATCAAATGCTTTTTCTGCATCAATTGATATAACTGTGTGGTTTTTATCTCTCAATTTGTTTATGTGATGTATCATGTGTATTGATTTGTGGCTATTGTACCATCCTTGCATCCCTGGGATAAATCCTACTTGGCCATTGTGTATGATCTTTCTGATGTACTGCTGGATCCGATTTGCTAGGATTTTGTTGAGGATTTTGGCATCTATGTTCATGAAGGATATTGGCCTGTAATTCTTTCATTGTGCTGTCTTTATCTGGTTTTGGTATTGAGGTAATGCTGGCTTCATAGAATGAGTTTTGAAGTGTTCCTTCCACTTGAATTTTTCGGAATAGTCTGAGAAGGATAGGTTTTAGTTTTTCCTTGAATATTTGGTAAAACTCCCCTGTGAAGCTGTCTGGTCCCGGGCTTTTGTTTGCTGGAAGCTTTTTGATTACTGCTTCAATTTCTTCCATAGTTATTGGCCTATTAAGATATCTAGATTCTTCTCGATTGAGTTTTGGAAGGTTGTATTTTTCTAGGAATATGTCCATTTCCTCCAGGTTGTCCAGTTTGTTAGAATACATTTGTTCATAGTATTTTTTAACAATCCTTTGTGTTTCTGTGGGATCTGTTGTTATTTCTCCTCTTTCATTTCTAATTTTATTTATTTGGGTCCTCTCTCTTTGTTTCTTGGTGAGCATGGCTAGAGGTTCATCAATCTTGTTTATCCTTTCAAAGAACCAACTCTTGGTCTCTATGTCATTTATCTCTGCTCTGATCTTTATTATTTCCTTTCTTCTGCTTACACTGGGCTTTTCTTGTTGCTCTCTCTCTAAATCTTTGAGTTGTTGGTTTAGGTAATTTATTATCATTGTTTCTTGTTTTTTGCAGTAGGCTTGTGGAACTATGAACTTCCCTCTCAAGACTGCTTTCACTGTGTCCCATAGGTTTTGGATTGTTGTGTTTTCATTGTCATTCGTTGCCATGATATTTTTTATTTCTCCTTTGATCTCTGTGGTAACCCAGTCATTGTTTAATAGCATGTTATTTAGTCTCCATGTGTTTGATTTTTTTGGATTGTTTTTAGTGTAGTTGATTTCCAGTTTTATGCCATTGTGATTTGAGAAGATGCTTGATATGATTTCTATCTTCTTGAATTTGAAGAGACTTTGCCTGTGCCCCAATATATGGTCTATCTTTGAGAATGACCCATGTGCACTTGAAAATAATATATATTCTGTGGCTTTGGGATGAAGTGTTCTGAAGATGTCGATTAATTCCATCTGATCTAATGAGTCATTTAGGAATGATGTTTCTTTGCTGATTTTTTTTGTTTAGAAGATTTGTCCAATGGTGATAGTGGGGTATTAAAGTCCCCCACTATGATTGTATGGCTGTCAATCTCTCCCTTGATATCCTCCAGAAGTTTTTTTTATGTATTTGTGTGCTCTTATTTTGGGTGCGTAAATGTTTACCAGTTATTTCTTCTTGTTGGATTGATCCCTTTAGTATTATGAAGTGGCCTTCCTTATCTCTTTTTATATCCTTCACTTTGAGATCTAATTTGTCAGATATAAGTATTGCTACTCTAGATTTTTTTTCATTTCCATTCACCTGAAAAACCTTTTTCCATCCCTTCACTATCAGTCTGTGTGCATCTTTTTTTTTCTGAGGTGAGTTTCCTGTAGACAGAAGATAAATGGGTCATGTTTTCTTATCCACTCAGTTACCCTATGTCTTTTGATTGGGGCATTTAATCCATTTACATTTAAAGTTATTATTGATAGATAACTGTTTGTTGTCATTTTTATTCTTTAACCCTGTGTTCCTTCTTCGTTTCCTTTTTTTCTTTTTCTTTTTACAGCAGACCCTTTAACATTTCTTGTATTGCTGGTTTGGTGGTAATAAAATCCCTTAGTCCTTTTTTGTCTGTGAAGCTCCTGATATCACCCTCAATTTTTATTGATAGCCTTGCTGGGTACAGTATTCTTGGATTCAGCCCCTTCCTTTGCATGACTTTGTATATTTCATTCCATTCCCTTCTTGCCTGATGTGTTTCTGTTGAGAAATCAGTCGCTAGTCTGATGGGAATCCTTTGTAGGTAACTTTCTGTCTCTCTCTGGCCGCTTTTGAAATTCTTACTTTGTCATTGGTATTTCCCAATTTAATTATGATTTGCCTTGGCGTTGGTCTTTTGGAATTCATTTTATTTGGGACTCTATGAGCTTCTTGGATTTGTGTGAATTTTCTCTTCCCTATGTCAGGGAAGTTTTCTATCATTATTTCTTCAAACAAGCTTTCTATTCCTTGCTCAGTTTCCTCTCCTTCTGGCACCCTTATTACACGGATATTGTTTCTTTTCGTGTTATCCCAAAGTTCTCTTAGGTTCTCCTCCTGCTTTTTAATTTTTTTTTTTCTAGAAGCTGCTCTGCTTGGGTATTTTTTCCTATCTTGTCTTCTAGCTCACTGATGCAATCCTCTGCTTCATCTAGTCTACTGTTGATGCTTTCTATTGAGTTCTTCATAGCAGTGATATCACTTTTCATTTCTTCTTGGTTCTTCATCATTTCCTCTTGGTTCTTACACATATTGTTGAATTTGTCTCCCATTCTTCTCAACCACCTTATGACCATTTCTCTGAATTCCTTTTCTGACAGGTTGGTTGTCTCCATTTCTTTTACTTCCTTTTCTGGTGATGCCTGTTTCTCTTTCATATGTGGACTGTTTCTTTGTCTCCCCATGACTGCTCTTCTCTAGGTGTCTGGTTATGTAGTTCTCTCTCTACTTTCTGTGGGAAGGCATAAGGCTCATCTGAGTCCATGTCTTTGCAGGATCTGGTGTTCCTGGGTTCCTAGCTGGTCCTGGGATGCCTCTGTTGCAGGATTCTTGTATATATATAGGCTTGTGATAATATCCACTCTCCCCTTTAAGATGGCGTGGTCTCCTCCACAGAGTCATTGCGCCGGGAGAAATTTCAGCAACAAGCGGTTGCCCTGCAATCCTACAACAGTTGCCAGGCTGCAAACTGTCAGTCATAGCTGAATCTCCTGTGCCAATTCGGGCTGGATGTTACTTGTTTCCTATAATCCTATTTTTTAATGCATTTTAATTCCCTCTACCTTTTGAACATTGTTACTATTATTTTATATATTTAATATTAATTTACATACATATTTAGCTTTTCCATTTCCTTTTTAAAAAATATATTTTAGTGATTTCAGATAGAAAGTTAGAGGAAGAGAGAGAGAGAGAAACACCAATGATGAGAGACAATCATCGATTGGCTGTCTCCTGTGTACCTCACACTGGGGATCAAGCCTGCAACCCTAGCATGTACCCTGACTGGAAATTAAACCATGACCTGATTCATAGGATGACACTCAACAACTGAGCAATATCAGCTGGGCTCCATTTACTCAATTCCTGTTCATTTCTATGTTTTGGATCATTTTTCCTTCTTTCTGAAAAACTCCTTTTAGTCCTTGTATTTCAGATCTACGAGTGATGAAATCTCTTAGTCTTTGTTTCTTTGATAATAGATAATTGTCAACATGAATTTTAAATTATAATTGTGCTAGGCATAGAATTCCTGGTTGGCAGCAATTTCCTTCCCACATTGTAGAGATGTGGATGTGGATTTTGGCTTCTATCATTTCCTTTGCGAAGTCAGTTGCCAGACTTACTCCTGCTCTTTTGAAGCAAACACAGTCTCTTTTCCTCCAGCTGTCTTAATGATTTTGTTTTTCTCTGGGTTTTAGCATTTTGACTATGATGTTGTCAGATGGCATTAAAAAAAAAGAAAGAAATGTTGTTTTATGCTCTGCTGAGTTTCTTATATCTGGAAACTGGAGTCTTCTCCATTTTGGAAAATTCTGGGCTATTATTTGTTCATATATGATTTTATTCCTATATTCTATCTCTCCTCTTCTTGTAGAACTTCAATGACACCATCTACACTTTCTGACTTTTAAAATTCTTTTCTGTCTAAGCTTCAGTTATACATTTCTTATTAATTGTCAGCTCAGACGTGTTTTCTGTTTCTTTTGGTATGCTATTAAACACAGTCTTTGAATTCTTAATTTCTGGTATTGTGTTTTCAATTCTAGACTTCCCATTTGAGTATTTGAGCTGCCCTTTCTGCTGAAGTGCATGCATTGAGGCGTTTCTGGCCTGGGGACCCAGGTTTGCCCCTCCTCACAAAGGGATACCATTGTATTGTTCTCTTCTAGGTGAGAATATGGGGTTGGTATAGTCAGGACCTAAGCCCTATGGTAGGAGGCAATGGGACCCTCTCAGGTCACCTTTATGCTTACCAACCCTGCTGAGGCCAGAAGTAAAGTGCAGCTGACCAGGTTACAGCAAGGCATGCTGGGTAACCACAGGTTACAATTTGCCCAACTTCTAAAGTGCCCTGAGCCCAGCAAGAAGGACTGCTGTAGGGCTTGCCCAGGAATGAATGAGGCCAGAGAAGAGACCAGGAGCCCACTCCATGCCCTCTTATGGTGTGTCTGAGCAAATCCCCAAGTATCCAAAGGCTAACAAAGGCAGCTGTGTCTTAGCTTAATCCTTGCAGCATCCCTTAGTGCCAATGTTTCCTCTAATTGGAGACCTCTTCTGTCCCAGGTCTCCAGAGGTGGAGAGAAAACGCATAATAGCTGATGTAGGTGAGGAGGAGTTACTGGAGCCTGGGCCTCCACACTGGCTGGGGGAGTGCATGGGTGGCCCCTGTTGTTAGGAACATTTCCACACTATTTGGTGTTCTTTAAAATCAGAAATAAAATCAAAGACTAAAGACTGCTCCCCTCCAAAAAATAAAATAAAATAAAATGTTTTAATTTTCTTGAAAGTTATCTTTTCATTTATTTAACTTACCTTTTAAATTATTTATTGAACAAATTAATCATAACTATTTTATATCCTTTCCTGTTAACCTCTCTCTGGGGATTATCTGTGGGTCAGCATCTGTTATTTGCTTGTATTTTCTATGTGTCAGTGGTCGTATGATCATCTCTTCATATTTCCAGTTATTTTTTTATTGCGGGTTGGATGCTGTAACATCTATGGAGGTTCAAGGTGATATTATTTCCCACAAAAGATGAATTGTCTTTTCTTTCGATAGGCAGGGAAGGAGGGAGGCCATCATCACCTCAGTCAGGTCAGGCCCTGAGCTCTGGTAAAGCTGGGTGGCAGTTTGGATAACACTCACTCTACCTCTGCTTATACCCAGATTCTAATGTCGTGTGTATCCATTTATAACCTGGCAGGTCCTTGTCTTCTCAGCACCAACTGCAACAGATATTTCTGCTGTGCTTTTAAAGGTTTTCATCTGAGCTCTTTAGTGTCAAGTCATATGCAGTTTCATAATTTGACAAATGTCTTAAGGGGGAGTATGTTTGGGAGTATGTTTGAAGCACATAATGTCTCTAATTTGACCACTCTAGACCTGATCAACCACCACACAGGGAGGCAACGGTAGGTTTACAGTTGTGAGTGCAAGAAACCCAGAGTTTATTCTTATAATATTAATTATTGTATTATTTTTCATAGCAACAACTGTAAACCTACTTTTGCCCCACCCTGTATTTCTACTGTGTTTTTTTTGTCCCTCTGCAGTGGGTCCTTGCCAGGGCAAAATCTGGAGAATTAATTTCTACACTATGCCCTGAGTTGGCCAACACTCCCCAGAAAAGGGCAGCTGCAGGTCTTCAACTCACCTCTGGAGCTTCCAATCCTTATAGTTTACCTATTTCAAAGCTATAGAAACTGTGGCCCTAGAAATCTTATTCTCCTTATTTTGAGTTGTTTTCACAGTTTGTGGTTTAATACAATCGTTCTTCTACTTTACCTGGTTTTTCTAGTTGTCCTCATAGGAGCATCCATCTGTGGCAAATTACTTCATTATACCTAAACACAGAAATTTGGATCTCCACTTCAAAATAAAAATACAGGGACATATTCCCCCCTCTGCACCAAAGTTGCAAGATTATAAAATTAAACCCAGGGTTTTACTTATGTCACACTGAACTTAGGCAGAATTATAACTGTGGCTGTGTTACTCGTAGCACTTTATGCTTGCCTTTTAAATTTCATATGCATTTTATAGCTATCCCATAAAATTGTGAGCTCTAAATTTATTTGCATTGTTTGTCTTTGTAGATCTATTAGACTTCTTCGACCTTGCACCTCTTCTCTTCAAAACTTGCTTAACTATGTTTATCGTTTCAAGATCCTCCTTGGGAGTCAGCTAATTACTTGGATGAATCCATTGCAACCAAGGAGTCTGTGACTTATAACCTACTATATCAAAATGACATTTTTATTTTTATGTAATTTAGCCTTGTTAAAGTATACATAATGTCGGCTTTCTTACACTAGGGTAGGAGCAATGGTGAGATATATGGGCAGTGTATTCCTTTAACCATTCACATAATGTAAAAAAACACTAGAAAATGTATATTCTTTTATTCATTGATCTATTTATTCAGTCAACAAACATTTATTAACCCCTTTCTATTTACAAGTAATTTTGAAAACCAGTACAGGAATCACAGAAATAAGACAGATCCCTTCTCTTATGAATATTCCTGTCTAATTAAAGAGATAGGGCAAATGTACAACTAAGAATAGTATAAGGCATAATAGAGTAAGGACCGTAGAAGAATAGAGAAAATGAAGTAGTGTGGGTATATTGAGAAAGTGACCTTCTGTCAATTACAGTTAGAAATTCCTTCATAAATAAAGTAGCTTTTAGGTTTTAAAAGGTGGTTGGGCCCTGGATGGTGGGCTCAGTGGTTAGAGCTTCAGATTATTTCCCCTCTTCCCCCCATTTTACCCCTCCCCTCCCCACACCCTAAGAGTCCTAGGTCCCATTCTAGTCAAGGACATATACCTGGTTTGTGAGTTCCTTCCCTGCCCCTGATCAGGGTGTGTGAGGGAGGCAACCAGTCGATGTGTTTCTCCCTCCCTCCCATTCTCTCTGAAAAGCAATGGAAAAATATCCTCAGGTGAGGGAAGGAAGGAAAGGAAGGAAGGAAGGAAGGAAGGAAGGAAGGAAGGAAGGAAGGAAGAAAGGAAGGAAGGAAGGAAGGAAGGGAGTATGAGATTTCTGATGCAGATGTATGTAGAGGTTTGGAAGAGCATTCCAGGTGAGAAGCCATTAGAGAAGTCCCACAATTCAGTTTCACTTTCCATGGTTTCTGTTACCCACAGTCAACCGCAACCCAAAAATATTAAATGGAAAACTCCAGAAAGAAACAGTTCATAAGTTTTAAACAGCACACCATTCTGAGTAGTGTGACGACACCTCTGGGATGTGAGTCATCCCTTTGTCCAGCCTTTTCAGTTATCAGATAGTCTGTCATGGTATTGCAGAGTTTACATTCAAGTAACTCTTATTTTACTTAGTGATAGCACCCAACACAAGAGTAGTTATGCTGGCAATTTGGATATTGCCAAAGAGAAGCTGTAAAGGTATGTACATAAAGTAAAAACAGTATAAATGCAGTTCGGTACTATCTGTGAATTCAGCTATCCACTGTGACATATCTTCTCCCTTTCTCCCCCCATATGGGCTGTATTGTAGGAACAACTGTAGGGAATGTGAAAAGTACAGGGAGCAGTTCTGCCATGGGGTACTGCTTGCAGGAAGATCAGTGACCTTTATGTGGTTTCTGGATTATTGCAGATTGAATCGTGGTTATCCGTAGCGAGGAGTGTAATCTGGACTACTGTTGACTATCAACATGCACTGCACTAGGAACCGAGGATACAGAGTCCTTGACATTTCAGAGCTCACGGTGTAGTGAGATTTTATTTAGGGATTTTATTTTATTTACTACAGAGTAAAAAGAGGAAAATGCTATCAGAAATGTGAACGAAGTGCTATTCCATCAAAGAGACTTTCTTGCCCATGGAGTTTTCCCCTTATTACCAGACTATAGAAACAATCACAAAAATTTTTTAGAATTATGTGAGTATTGATAGCATCTGTTTTATTTTTTTATCAGTGCTCCCAGCCCAAACTAATAATTTGGGGGAGAATATTCATTTACTACATCTCAACTTTTACTGATTTGTTTATTGTTTACTTACTCCTTCCGTCCCATGACCCGCCCCCTTCCCTCCCACCCACTCTCCTTCCCTTTACTAATGTTTACTGAGTGAACCTGTGTGCCGGATACCACAATGGCAGCTGAGGATTCAGTCACATATGAGGCACAGTCCCTGGTCTCTGGTGACATCAGCCTAGATCAAGCTGATGGGTTCTTATACTCAAAAGAGTAGCAAATGTCTAGAAATCAATATTTCATTTCCCCCAAATAACTGAAGTGTGCTTCCAGGGCCCATGTGGCATGCACATAGTTTCTCTGAATACAGAGGCCCTCAGAGAGCTTCCCAAAATATCTGCTAAACCATCTTTCTGCCTTTAGATTACCTTATCCCTGGAACTACCAACAACAAGGTTTAAAGGAAAGTTTTCAAACCTCTTATCAGGAGGGTAAGGCTTATTCCCCTGCCTGAACTCCATTTCTCCTTGTGTCCACTTACAATCAGGTGTATTTAAAACTCAGGCTTCTTCCTTGAAGCTTATTTGTAGTATCCTAAACTGGAACAACCCAAATATCCATCACAGGCGAGTAGAAAAATGAATTGTGCTATATCCCTACAATGGAGTACTATTCAGTAATAAGCAGTGTACACACATAAAAATGTTGACAAATCTTAAAATAATTATACTGATTGAAAGAAGCTGTATGAAAAAGAATGATACTCAATTTCATTGATGTAGAGCTCTAGAAAATGTGAACTTACCCATGCGACAGAGAACAGATCAGTGAGGAAGCAAGAGGGGGTTAGTCAAGAAGAAATGATTACAAAGGGGTCTGAGGAAATTTGGGGGAGGTGATGGATCTGTTCACTATCTTAAGTGTGGTGTTGTAGTCATTGGTATATACATACTAGAGGCCCAGGTCACGAAATTAGTGCATGGGTAGGGTCCCTAGGACTGGCTAGCAATCAGGGCCGATAAGGTTGCCCGCCTCCCCACCTCTCCACCTCCCACCTCCCCACCTCCCCACCTCCCCACCTCCCCACCTCCCCACCTCCTCAGCTCCCCTCCTCCTCCTTCCCTCACTTCCTTAGCACCCTGCTGCCACTGCTGGTTGCCCACCATGTTCTGCATGTCCCCCTGGTGGTCAGCATACATCATAGCGAGCAATCGAACTCATTCTCCAGGTTGAATTCCCGAGGAGACATTTTGCATATTAGCCGTTTATATATATAGACATCAGAATTATCAGATGGTATATTCTAAATATGTGCCATTTATTGAATGTCAATTACACCTCAATAAAGTTACTATTATATGAAAACAAACACTGGCTCTTATTTTTAATTGTTTGTTTAAACTCTGACTCAACAGACTAAGTAACATGATGAGAGTGATCAGGACTCCCTTATTCAATAATATCTCCTGCTGTGGCTGATTCAAGGCAGGCTTTCAATAAATATTTATTAGAAGAATAAAGAAATGGTTAAGATATATTGTCACTGAGCTATGTCATATTTTGGCCTTGCTGTGATTCACGTATTGAATAGCTGATCAGGTTGCAGTGTCAGACATTAACGTATTATTTCCCTTGTTCTAAAGCCAACTAGAGTGTAAATGTCCTTGAAGTGTGTTTTTATTTTTAAAGGCAACTGCATTCCCAACCGAAAATAAGCTCAAACGCAACTACCAATTTTGATAGGAATTTATGTTAGAAATGAAAGCCATGAAAGGTTAGCAAACATCAAGAGACAGCTAAAACATCTTGCTTGTGATATTTAAAGGTAAGTTCACTTCTAAAGGAATCCCACAGAGTGTAATCCCATCTGGGTAGGTGAATTCGTGTCATAGTGAAATGACTAACTTCTGTTTCACCAAATGTTTATGACTACAAATGATGTCCGTCACCACAGTGGGAGACTTGTTTAACTTTCCTGAGCCTATGGTTACAGTCTCCGAACAGTGAAGTGAAGCAAAACTCAGTTAAGAGTCTCTGCGCTTCCCTTTCAATTGCTTGCAGGGTCATCACTTTTAAATTCTGATTTTTTTTTATTAAGGCTTAGGGGTTGTTAGTCATTCAGATGTCCCCTCTACCAAAATTTAAATTCTGAGCCATTTGCAAAATTATGAGAGAGATAATCCTGGAGTCTGTCTTGGAAATGGGGTTGTCATTTCCTTCCCAGGACCCTCAGTGGCAACACCGTAGGACATTAAAATTGTAAAAACACACATCGCCACAATCCCATCAGCAGCCTCCTATATAAATGTAAACACAGAGGCCAGATTGCCTGGAAAGTTGCAGCTCTTACTCTTTAGCAGTGTTTTATATTCTTCATACTTATTCATTTCACCTACTCCCTACTGCAAACACTCTGTCAGCCAGCTTCCCTCGCTTTAAAATAGTTGTTGGAGCAGCTGTGAATGTTCTCCATGACAATTGCTTTTGTGATTTACTCCAAATCTGACAATTTTTAGGCCTGGAAGAATAAAAAGCCCACGATCTCTGGGGATATCACTCCTCAAGATCATATTTCATCTTCCTGTGCCATCCTCCCGGAGTATGTTTCTGTGTCAGTACACTGCCAGGGCACCGGGAGAGACTTCTCCGCCATGGCCCCTCCTGACAGGCATTGTTTGAAGCTCTGTTCTTTCATTTTGTTTGGTGCCCAATAGCAGCTCAACATTTTCTTTGGCTGTATTCACTGAGAAGAATAGATTCGCCCTCAGCTTGCAGGGTGGAATTTGTCCTCTCACATCCATGTTCTAAGTTAATGTTAATCTTTCTGTTGGATATGTAAAAATAAACATAAAAAAAAATCACTGGTCACTAATACTAAACCATCTTTGGTTGACAGCAGGTAACCGATGATTAACAAGAAATAGTTGGCTCTGTATCTTGAAAGTCTCACTCCATTATGGGATGGCGGGACTTCTCATTGATAGAGTTTGTGTGATCTTACAACATCTTGACAAGGAATAATTAATTGCACTGTCTGACTTTTTAAAGTTAGCTTGGCTTGTGTGGCTCAGTGGTTGAGCATTGGCCTAGGAACCAGAAGGTCACAGTTTGATTCCCGGTCAGGGCACATGCCCAGGTTGCAGGCTCCATCCTCTGTGTGAGGCATGGAGGAGGCAGTGATCAATGATTCTCTCTCATTGTTGATGTTTCTCTCTCTTCCTCCCTCTCCCTTCCTCTCTGAAACCAGTAAAGAAATATATTTTAAAACGTCATCACTTTTCCACAGGCATATTAGTTAAGAAAAAGTCTACTATCATTTGGTAAAAAGTCTACAAATATACATAGATGTCAGAAATTTGATATTAGCATAAAGGGTTTAAAAAAGGTCCAAACAGATCAAGTGTGCGCTACCCCATTTGCATGATAATATTTTTTTGTAATTTTCAAATTATTTACACAGGTTCCATTTCCTTATGAGTTATGAGAGTTGTACAAATCTTTTAGAGTATTTCTCAGTTAACTTCTATAGAAAGGTAATTGACAGTGGGTAGAGTTGCCTTGAAAAAGCTGGAAGAAATAATATCTGCAATTTATCCTAAGTGCTTACATATTTCATTTTATTACAGAAAAAACTATTGAGTTTGTACATTGATGATTCTCATTTTATAGATGAGAAAATGGGAAAACTGAAGATTGGGGAAATTTATAACACGTTGTCAGGGACTCATGCCCAATAACTAAACACTAGGCTGAACTGGGTTCTGTAGCACCAGTCCTGTGTCCAGCCTAGCAATACCCCCTGGATAGGCTGAACTTCCACTGCGGATGCTGCCCGAGGAGGAACCAGTGGGTCCCCTCTCTGTTTTAGAAGCAAGTCATGAACTGTTAGAACTGCTTTCACAGTGAGCTTAAACATGGAATTGCAGTGGAGAGATGCTGTGAATTATTGTTGCATTTTCAAGTTTAACAGTGAACAAGAGTAATGTGGGCATCTTCAGAAAAATCATCTGCATCATGTTTGAATATGACAATTCACGTGGCCTTAGGGCCCGGAGGGTATGGAGCTATTTAAAAATTTCCTGGTATGATTCTCAAACTCACTCAGATTGGAGGCCATTGGGTTTGGTATCTTCTATGGGGCCATTTAAACTTGTGATTTTCTTAGTGTGGCTTGCAGGATTGTAGCAGTTGGTCTCATCTCCCTAATCTGGACCCTTACCACTATTTCCCAGTCTCAGAAAAGCATTGTTTTATCATACAGCCCTTTCTCTTACTCAGATACTGATATCGTTGGAAGTCTGAACAATTATGTATACTTCGGAGAGGTGGGATGGTGTCTGAAAGATAACTCTAAATGTCAAAAGCCTTTTTTTTTTACCACCACAAAATGACCTTCTTTTGTTATCTTTTATGTCCAGTACTTCTCACACAACCTAAAGAGTAGATTTCCAATATTATTTTTCTGTGAAATTAGCATGTTATAAAACCTACTGAATGTCATTAACATTCATTCAGTAAACATTTTTTTTTTCCTGGAAGTTATCAGTTGAGAATAATTTGATGAGCAACCTAGATTCAGCTCTGGCTCTGATACTGTATAATCCAATGAAGCAAACAGCTCAATCAACTAATACAGTGAATTTTGTGATCAATTGTTGGGCTTGGGTAAGAGACTGTTAGTTGTCTCCTGATATTTAGTTTTCTTATCTTTCACAGAAATTGAAACTGTATACTAGTACTACTCTTAATGAAGCAAACATTTAGCAACATTTTTTATTTTCAGTGGAGGTGGCCATTCAACGAAGTCCTGAACAACAGGATCAATATGAAAATATCATGTGGCAGTTTCTGGCAATCCTCCCAAGGAGCACCTGGTGTGTGTCCTTTGCCCCTTGTTTTGCCTCTTTCTTCAGTCCTGATGATTGTAGTATAGATATTGGTCAGAGCTGCATTATGGCTCAAGAGAAAAAGGGAAACTCTCTAGAGATAGTGAAAATAGACTGGGGGTGGAGGGACCTGAGACCCTAAGAAGTTTAGGGAATAGAGCCATCATACCACTAGGGAGTTTTATAGGGCATCCGGGGGATACATTATAGGGAAACAGGATCTGATCTAGTCTGGGAGTCCAGAAAGGCTTCCCCAGAAGTGACATTGCAGCATGTGTTTGTAGATTAGATGGTGGTTATGTTGAGGATGAGGTGAAGCAGAAGGGGTGAAGGGGTAATGAAGGATTTCCATCTAGAGAAACAAGGTGACTGTGAGGGAACAATGCACGAGGAAGTGATTTACAGAGTAGCATGGCTCTAATCATAAGATATTCTCATAATGAAGCCCACGCCGCTCAGCACATGCTTCAAGATCTGCTGGGATTAACTACCTGCCCACGTCTCACCACTTCCATCTCTCATTGCTCCCCACCATGAAATTCAGACGGGGCTCATCAATCTGTCATTCCCTTCCAGCATCCATCTCTGCCACCCAGGCCATTTTCAGAGAACACGCTCAACTCTGCCTTCCCTCCCAGAACATTTTCTGAATTACCCTGGCTCCCTCAAGAGCTTGGATAATGAGGGCCCTTCCATCAATTTCCCCTTGAACTCACTCTTAGGCTATGTGACTTTCCCTCTAGTTCTCTTCTTCCGCTTACTCCACTTCCCATATGGGTTACCCAAGAGCAAGGACTATGCCCTGCATTTGCTTGTCTATCTGGGAATTCCTCGCTCAACCTTCTGCTGTAAAACATTTGCTGACTGAATGGCTTGAGTCCAGATTGAAAGTCCCCTCCAGCTCTGCCTTGTCCATCAAAGAGGCTCATTTAGTGATGAGATTCTTGGAGGACCAGTCCAATGTAATCGTTTCTCATCTTGAAAGTATTAAGAATGGCCCTGAAAAATTCATCAGGGAATAAAATTTTGCTCGTCACTTCTGCTGCCCCGAAGGCCATTCAGTAAATGATGGTGGATGGGTTGGAACTATGATGGCCAAATACAATATTAAAGCTACATTCTGTCTCTCTCTGGTCTGCCTGGTGGAGTTTGATGTATTGAATTTTGCATTTAAGAACCAATTTACTTTTGATAAATTCATGCTCCAAGCTATATAGCCCTGACCACTACATTAGGGACACTCTGACAAATGAACAGGTATGCAGACAGAGTGCATCATCCAAGAATATGGGTGGCTTCTTCTGGGGTCCTTGATCCTAGAGAGATTTTTTAACTCTTTTTACCCACTGCTGGGTGTCAAAATAGATCAATAAAGTCCTCCACCTTTGGGGACTTTCTCCCTCACCTTCGTTGAACCATTACATTTAAGTTCTCCCAAAAATGTAATGCCAGCCCTGAGAAACCTAAATCTCAGCTATACTGAATCAGAGGGAGAAGAAACTACTGTAGATAGCTGAGCGTCTATCTTAATCAAGAGCTGATCAAGCTAATACATTTTTTCTCATTTAAATATTTTTGAGGTACTAAGAACAAAAGAAAATAAATGGTCTCTGACCTCAAAGGGCATATAATCTATATATTAGCAAACATTTTCTGCAAAGAGGGGTGGGGTGGGTTGTAGATATTTTTGGTTTTGTAGGCCAGAGTCTGTCACACTACTCTACCTTCATCGTGAGAAAGCAACTATCAACCCTAAATTCCATGTTATCTGTCTGTCAAATACCTACTCATCATTAACACTGTTCAAAAGAAGCACTTCCTATGAAACCTTTCCTGCCATGATAACTGGAAACACTTACTCCCTCCGCTGTGTCCTGCCGTATCCTCAGAGCACCTCTAACCCTTGTGAAAGGCAATCCAGACAGAGGGAACAATGGGAGCAAAGGCACACAGGCCTATCCTGTCCTAGAATGTTTGCTGAACTATTTGGCTGGATCGGACGCTGTGAGGAACGAAGTGAAGACAGAAGGTGCGAGTGCAGTGAAGACACGTGCTGAGAGGAGATATGATCACGAGGGCCAGGGGCTCGCCAGGCCACTTGAACTTGACTCAGTGAGAATAAGGTCTACTCAGGGCTTTCCAAAGGGAAATGCATGATGAAATTAATGCTCAAAAAGATCATTCCAGGAGCCTTGTGAAGTGGGTGCAGGCTGGAGATGAGGAGACCAGATGGGTGGGCACAGCTTGTTAGGATGATGGCCGAGGAAGCCAGAACAATGTTTCAGGTGCAGGCACCTTTATCGCCACCATTCTGGAAGCTCACATTGCACAGGACAGCCATGGTTTCAGCAGGCCCTAACATGGGAACCAGATGTGCTTCTAGATTTAACCTCAGCATTCCTTCATGTACGGCTCTGGAAAAGCCATTCTCCTCTCTTGAGTTCACACCCTCAGCTGCAACCCAAATGAAGTAGTTTAAGTGATTTCTAGGCTATTTTCTAGCTCTACATGCCTGAATCTTAATTGCTTGGTCCCTGGTTATTGTTTTTCATATGAGAATGAGTCCCTGTCCCCTTGCCCCTCCCTTTTTAAAATTTGGGAAACCTTAATCTAATTGTAATATTTTATTTTTTAATTTTTTTTATTGCTTAAAGCATTACAAAGAGTATTGCATATGTATCCTTTATTTTTCCCCCTTGACCTTCCCCTGGCCTCCCCTACCCCCCAGTGTCTTGTGCCCATACGCAGGAAGGCTGGGGAGGGTTGGGGGGAGGTTAAGAGATAAACTGTATAATTGTAATATTTTAGAGTGCGCAGATTAGGACTTCATTTTATGAAGACTATGTTGAGGAAACTGAAGATACGCCAGAATATTTCCATTTTTCTTTCTTCCACCCTCACTTCCTATTGGTTCTCCCAGTAAAATATTTTATGAATGTACTTCTTCTCCCCCCCCCCTCCCCAATTCCACATCCAGCTTTTGAGTCTTTAGTTCACTACCCTAGCTTGTGTGCTCCTTTACTCTGGCACTAATCTGTCTTTCCATGCTTATTTTTTCTTCTCCCTTATGCTTCAGCCAAAAATGCTCTCTGCCTCGAACCTACTTCTCTTGGCATAAGTCTCATAGTCTCATAATGACTGGTTTACTTGTCTGTCTCTTCCATGGGGCTGTGACTGTGAATTATTACTTCTATATCTCTAGAGACCAGCACAGTCTGCCTGGTACATACAATGAATCCCATCAATGTGCGAACCCAGGGAAGGTTTTTATAGCAATTCTCCCCTCTTCCTTGAGTGCCTTTAAAAATTTTTTTTAAATATATTTTTATTGATTTAAGAGGGGAAGAGAGTTAGAAACATCAATGACAAGAGAGTATCATTGATCAGCTGCCTCCTGCCCACCCCACACTGGGGATCAAGCCCCAAACCTGGGCATGTGCCTTCGACTGGAATCGAATCTGGGACCATTCCATCTGCAGGCTGATGCTCTATCCAATGAGCCAAACCAGCAACAGCTTCCTTGGGTGTCTTTTTCATCACTCCTTTCCAGCCTATAGCCAGGCTACCTCTCTGCTGGATGCAAATACAACAATCTTCTGTGTGGTGCTTTAGCTGAGTGTCTCCACATGGTGTCCACTCTCCTTTCTCAGAGTTTCTTGTAGCATAATTTTTCACATTTCTTTTGCATTAATCTCATTCTTGTTTATATTTGACTTATTCTGTAGGGGCCTGTCCTCTCCATAAGACAGGATTATCTGTGAAACACACAACTGTGCTTACTTTGCTTCTCCTAAAGCATGTAGGACAATGCTTGTAATTACTAGGTGCTCAACTAAGGCATGCTTGGGTAGAATGAGGAATCAAGGTTTCTTCAAGAAAGACACTACAAGCATCAGGTTCTCTGTTTTGTGCCAGACAAACACAATTTTTTTCCGAAATGAAAAGGCTTAGCTGCCCTCTTCCATTGTGGTCTGGTTCTATAGCCTGAAAACAATGGAAAATCGACTATGTAAGGAAAAAGGGAGAGCCCATTGTCTCTGTATTTTAAATGCTGGAAGGGATTTACCTGTGGGGTCCACAAGCAACGATTTGCATCTCAGTTTCTGTGAGGGATAGAAAGGCCAGCATCTGCATGGGGCTGCTGACACAGCGGGGATGGAGGAGCAGCCAGGGGAGCAGGAGCAGGATGGAGAAATCAATAACCCACTTATTATTCAGAAGACTGAATGGCTGCAGGCTACTGGCAAGAGGTGCAGCAATTATCTGATTAACTGCTAATGTTACACCAAGAAACCTCTTCAAGGCTGCACCTTTTTTTGATAAGTGACACCGAATGGCAAAAAGCTGATATTTTGTGCAAAAAGCTGAGAGCTGCAGGTAGGTGGGCCATATGGAGACCCTGGTGGGCCATCACTCTTTCAAACTTGGAAGCAAATGGCCCTTTTTTGCTGCTGTTATAACTCTTCCTGGAAATACCAGCTTCTCTATAGCGCCATAACTCAAATTTAATATGAGAGCTGAAGTTGTTTTCCTTTTCATTTTGAGCTCCTGCTTGGAATAGGAGGCCCAGGTATCTGTCTTTTCAGTGGGACCATAGAAAACAGCCTCACATCTCTCTCCTAGTGACACCCAAGCTATATCGGGCGGGAAGGTCTCTCTCTTCACTTTGTAACTGTGGGTGCAAAGCTCACCAGCCTCTGCTGTCTGCTCTAGTTACTCCCAAAGAAACTGCCTTCCTTTTAAAGTCAGATGCCACCATCCTGGTATATAAGTCCTCTATTTGCCCCCTCCTCTCCCCCCACCCCATTCCTGCTTTCTTTATGACACTGAAGTAGTCACCAAAGGATAGGGAAGCCCAGACTGTCTTGAGGGAAGAACTTGATTAGGATTCTTGGAGACTAGACTGTGCGGGTTGCTAGGAAGCCACCTTTCCCAACACATTTTTAAAAACCTCAGTTCTCATTTGTTTAAAAATAAATGTGAAAGTACTTACTTATTTCGAACTGGCGTGATAACCAGAATCGTGATCACAATGGACCCCTTAGTCTGTGCTCCTGATGACTCAGGCATCTGTGGGCTGTCTCTGCAACAATGTTGAAAAGTGATTTCCTACTTCAACTGATAATGTCCTGAATATCCTCAGTGAGTCCTACTCTGTCCCCCAATTCCCAGCGCCTATTCCTCCCAATCCCCCTCAAATCTGTGGGGAACGTGGTTTCTCCAAGGCAAACATTTGATGGAATTTTCAGCGGGATGACCATTAAAGCCTGGATCAGGCAAAAGTCAACCAAGAGAATGTTCACATGAAAACCTCTCACTTGGTCACAGTTCATGAAACGGGTGCTCTGAATGCAAAGGCATTCACTTTTGCAGCTGAAAAGCCTTTAAGTTAGAAAATCAAATCCTGCAGAGCAGTCTTACAGGAGCTTTATTTCCAACATTGGTTGATGGAAAGCCTTTTATGTGGATATCAATTATACCGTGGAAAAAAGTCAATTATACAGTAATTGGAGGATAAAATAATGGATTTACCTTAGGTAAATTCAAAGTCGTGTTTGAAATGTAGCTCCTCATTACTGCATCTTTGATGTCTGAAATTAATTTTATCTATATAATGGTGTTCATTAAATGTAAAGGTTTAGTGATAAACATCTTACAAATTTTAAAAGCACAGTATAAAAACAAAGAGGGGGGTCAAATTTTAAACTGATTCTACGTACTTTTTTCTCCATCACTAACCTCACTTGTTAACCCACTCCTTTTCATCGGTCACCTAAAATGAATGTGATTATCAAGGTGAGACTACAATTTTAACAAAATACATTAAGGGTAACTATTGTCATTACTCAAGCTTTATTTCCATTCCTGGTGAGCCCCAGTGAGAACAGGAAGAAGAAGGGAGGTTTAGCTGAGCACTGGTGCTGCTCCATGCTCATCACTTCTGCAGCCTTGCCCTGGCACTCCCACCGCTCCTCTGTGTAAGCAGACTGTCTTGTTACAGAGGCAGCGCATGATCTTGTCAGAACAGGACACTGAATAAGGGCTGTTCTTGCAACGCTTGAGAGAGAAGAGAGGCCCTGCTGGTCTCCTGAATAACCGATATTCCTAGGAAATCAGGAAGCGATACCACGTATTCTTCCAGTGTTTCGCATGGACTGGACAAGCTGAGTGACAGTCAAGCGCATCTTCCTCTGAGACATAATCAACTTTTGTTCCATCTCCAGTACCTGCTTTCTGTTCATTCCTGAAACCTAAAACCTAGAACTTATTAAAGCTGTTCATTCATTAGCTTTAATTCAATGTCCAGTACTGGAGTCATTAAACAAGTAATTGTTTCATGTCCACCTACAGTGTTTCAGACACAGTTACCTTTGGAGAAGCTATTGAAATTCACTTATTTACATAGGAGATAAAATGTAAATTTTGAATTTTTTTAATCATAAGTATCTGGTATCATGCACCAATCTTAAAAAGAGATAAAAAGAGAAAAATAACTTACCAAACGTTTCAGATGATCGATTTATGATATCTGAGCTGCAATTCCAATTGCAACACATTGCAGCCCGTGTCTGTTTGGCTTCTGGGTTGTAAGGGCCTTCATTTGTGTCAGACTCCTTGCATTGCTGTCATCATGAGCAAGTCCTTTGTGTATGGTAGGAAGAATGTACCTCTTTGGAGGTGAGTGGTAAAGATTTGCAAACCTGCCATTGGGCTTTAGTTCCCCTCCAGCCTATGTGGCAAAACACTGGCCGAGGTAACTGTGACAGAGAAGAAGAGGCAGCAGGAGAGGTTCTATGCATGGTTGCCCTGGCTTGAAATTTCATGAATCTTGAGAAGTGTTCTTTGATTGCTTGCACTCAGCAATTACTCTGGTGTTGAATTATTTTATCAGCTATGAAGATGAAACTTTAATTTTGTAGTGAAAAATTACAATTTAGATACACGTTAAAAATAAACCTTCAGTTTCTCAAGACAGGCATTCTCATAATGGAAAACTTGCAGAGTTGGAGAATATGCCTGAGAAGTACTGGAGTGTTGGTAGAGTTTACTGAGCTGTGTGCTCACCCAATTCTGCTATTGAATGACGGGCTTCAGGATCTATTGGCCAGATCCATAGCACCTCCATGGTTCCTCCATCTGTAAAGTCAATCTGTTTGAAATGGCTTGGCTCATCTCATCTGTATATTTGAACTGATGATTTACTGAGGCAAATTGAGGCCAATATGGGATATCATTTACCTATTCTCCAGAATATTCCTCCAAATAATCATTAAAGGCTGATATCCCACTCAGGCGTAGTGGCATACCTAAACTGAGTATTTAAGAGTAGCCAAATGCCCATGGTAATAACATGAATCTTTTTTTGCCTTTGCTATTCTGCCAAATCAATACCAGGTTTGGTGAATTTCTGCATGTCTGTGTGTGTATCGATTTTCATGTTTAAAGGGAGGTAGCGACTCTTAATGCTGAATGCTAAAGAGCCAAAACGTAACAATTAAACCAACAGTGTGAGGTTCCCCCACTTGTGTTATGTAGACCTAAAAAAAACAGTTGTTTTGTAATAACAGGAGCCATATTTGCACAGAATATGCTTATCCTCTTTGTCAGGAAATCGCTCCAGTTTTTCAAAATGATATGCATTTGGCTAAAAAGTTGTTGATAGAAAATCTGGAGTTTACTGTTTTTAATTTTGTGAGCCAACATTTCAGTAATTGATGATTCATTATGTAATTGTTTCATTCAATAAAAATTGGATCTATACTTGAAATTTAAATGCCCAAAAGAACTTATCAATTTGGAATACAGAATTAAAGATAAAATATTCAAACTCAAAATAATTGCAATAATAAGCATAATATACTTGAATAATGAAAATGCCCAACTACTATAGAAAATATAGTTACAGATTTGATTCTTTGGTTAGAAACGTGGATATCACAAAGTATCTTTAATGTTCTTTCATTTGTTCGGCAAATAGTGACCTAGACTCACTTTGTGAAAGAGAAGGTAGGAGGTGCACACAAAATTGTTTACAGGATCCAAGGGGATGGGAGTGGAGCACACTGTTTTATTCTTTCATCCACAGTATCCTGTTTATCAGCAAAAACTGTCAATACTAACTGTAAAGATATATTCATTCTCAACTCAGCAGAAAGATGGTCTTTGAATATTAATCATATTGTGTCCTTCTCTGACTTAGAACATCCAAATTCCTCATAAATCTCTTCAAGTTCTGCCCCTATCTCTACGACCTACATTGTCTCACTCATCCCCTCACTATTTTCTTTAGCAAAGTTTTAGTTGAAGTTCTGCGAGCATGCCCAGTTACTTCCTGCCTCAGGCCTTCTGGAGAAGTCTCCCGATTCCCTGCTGCTCAGAAACACCCAGCTGCCCCCTTCGCAATGGGGATGCTTTGCACTATGTGAAATCAGTTCCCACCACCCTTACTATTGCCACCTGTCCTTGTTACTTCCTGTGAATGGTTTGTTTCCTTTATAGTATTTTCATTTGTGACTATTTCTATGTATTAGTGTGTTCCTTCTACTGCAATGTAAGCCTCATAAGACGGTGACTGTTGTATCACAGTTGACACTCAGTAAATGATTCTTGGACTAGTGAGTTAATGTCTGGGTGGATGGCCTATTGGCTATTGATTCCTTGTTGTTGGCAAGATTTACTTCCTATTAGATATTCCTGGTAGAGAGTCTTCTTTCTTAGAACTCAGTGAGCCTGAATTTAAATCCTAAAGCCTTCTAGAGGTGCCAAACACTAAACCTACTAGCTCCTGAGGCCTTTGCATAACTGGCCAGGAAGTGAAAGGCTGTGGGTGTTTGAGGATTTTCCTGCATTTTGTTATTGTGTTAAGTACATCATTATTACTTAATGAGTAGTGTTTGTAGTTCTTACAATAAACAAATCAATTATTTGTGCTTTTGAACATCACTAATATTTTGTGATATATTTATTTGTTGTTATATAAATGATCTAAGCAGTGGAAATTTTGAAGTGCAAACTACTATCCTTGTAATTTTAGCTCATAAATAGATGCTTGGAGAAAAACTTTTTGGAGACCAAATCACGATTCACTCAGTCATTTAATTGGATTTCTATACATTATTGCCTAACGATGGAAAGAGCCAAAGTGTTTTAAAGTATAACTTAAAATAATTAGAAATGTTAATTAAAAAACACTAGGAGCATTACACGAAACATCCAAATCTCATCTCTAGTGATGAAAGAATTGTATTTGTTCTCTTACATGACATATATAGTTACCAGCGACTGGAGTATAGATCATTCTTAAGGCATCATTTTATTTTAACTATCTAGAGGGACACCCTGTTACCACATTTTTCATTTTGTACTCATGAAGCTGACTGATTTCTGAATTACTTTGTTACGATGATCTAATTTCAGATTTAAAATCCCACAAAGACAAGATGTTCAGGTTATGAGGAAATTTTAATGCTCAGTACCCGAGTCACTTTTCGTTATTAAGCTAGACACTCGGGGAGACCATCCGTTCTTTTCACTGCCAGGAAACCACTGGTGCATTACAGCTGCACTCAATCTAACTGTGGTCTGACCTCGCATGAAATTTCAGGAATCCTGGCTTTGGATATGGAAGCAATATGTTTGTTTATGACTCTGTGTGCAGGTATAGGCCCAGAGGGCCTGCTCTCTCCTACTACAAACTGTTCAAGGCTTCAGCAGCATTGACATCTACGAGAAGCCAATATCTGGGGGGAAGAAATCCAAATTCCACTGATCAAGCAGGGCGTTGTTGTTTTTTAACTTCATTGAGGTATAACATACACACTAGGAAATTCACTCCTTTTAAGTGTACAATTCAATGTGGTTTTTAAAAATGTTTTTATTGATTTTTAGAGAGAGAGAAAGGGAGAGGGAGATAGAAACATCAATGAGAGAAAATCGGCTGCCTCCTGCATGTCCCTTACTAGGGATCAAGCCCACAACCCAGCATGTACCCTGTTTGTGAATTGATCCAATGACCTGGTTCATGGGTTGACACTCAACCACTCAGTCACATCAGCCAGGCTCAATGGGTTTTAGTAAACTCACAGAGTTGTGAACTATTTGTATTGCACCGGTGAGATCCCTCAGCCAAAGTGAATCCCATTCCTGTTCCCAGCCCAGGTGACCACTAATCTACTTTATATCTCTATGGGTTTGTCTTCACTGCACAGTTAATATAAATGGAATCATACAATGTCATCTTCTGTGTCTGGCTTCCTTCACTTAGCATAATGTTTGTGAGGTTCATTCGTGTGGGAGCTATCTCAGTGATTTTTCATTGTGAATAGCATTTCACTGTATGGATATTCTACTTTTTGTTTATTCATTCATAACTTGATGAACTTTTGAGTTTCCCCAATTTGGGGCTATTATGAATGACTGCCATGAACATTCATATGCAACTCTGTGAGAACATGTCTTCACTTCCATAGGCATCGAATTGTTTGATCTTATTGTAAGTTGAACTTTGTAGAAACTAAAGGGGAAAAAACTAATTTTGAGAACATGGTTTGGTGGGCTGCAGAGTTTGCAAAGATAAATGCAAAGAAACAATTCTTTAAGACGCTTACAAGTTATAGAAGGTAAACCAATTTTAAAAATCAGTAGAATCCTATAAATCACAGAACTATGGGGGAGAGTGTGTCTATTACAAAGGCCTAATAGTTTCTTTAAATACAGCTCTTCACAGTTTGTGAGTAGAGACAGAATGTGTTCTGAAAAGTCCTTTGAGATAAATCTTTGGGAATAGTTTAAAGATATTAGGTTGGTGACAAAACAATCAAAGTAAGAAGAAAGGAAAATGGAGCAAGTAGTGAATACACTGTAAGCAGCCTCGTATGGTATCTCAATTTATTGGTCTCTTTTGGTTGAGACCCAAAGGCCTGAATTGCTATGGTCAAGGCCCAGAATCCAGTGTTCTAAATCGAGTTGCCATAAAATATGCAAACATGCTAAGAAATTATGAAAGCTATTCTGCCAGCAGCCAGCCATCAAAGAATAGGATCTAAGACCTGAAAGAGAAATGAAATAGTTGAATGAGGGAGCATTTTCTCAACTGTAATTGTCTCTGAGCTTTTTATATCTCTTGTCCACTCCATCAGTGGGAAAGGGGAGAAAAACCTTTATCAGGTTCAGGTAAGTTAGAGGTAGTTCAAGGAAGCCACATGCTTGCCTTTGTGTGTGCCTCCGGGGTTTCAGTGTGACGGAGCAGAGCAAACATTAAAAAGGGCTGCCCTGGGTGCCAAGTGGACTGTGATGGGTAGTGTGCCAGTTCTCATGAGCTAAATAGGTAGATGAGTTGGCTAGGGGTTATTTTAAAAAGGATGCTGCCCAAGAGCACTGTCTGGTAGAGCAAATGACTATGATAGAGAGCTTGAATCCCAGAGGCTGAGGCTGGGGTCTTAAGGAGCCAGCAAGAGAAGGGGCATTGCTCATGTAATGGTTTCCCCCAAAAGAGGAAGAACCAGTGCTTGTACCTTCTTTGCCTTCAATGCGAGCCCGCCCAGCACTACCCACATAAGACTATGTGGAATTTTCTTCCATGAACCCCTCACCTATTTGGCCCATCCCTTGGGAAACCATGGCCAGTGAGTGGGGAGAGCAGGTGGGGTTGAAAGAGAGAAGAGAAGCTGTGCACACTGCCCTTCCCTCACTGCAGGCTTCTGCCCTTCCCTCATGGGCCTGGAGAGCGAAGACAGCTTTAGTTTGAATGAAGAGACTGGGTGAAAGTTCTGATGATCACTGTGGATGAAACTTTTTTTAAAATATATATTTTATTGACTTTTACAGAGAGGAAGGGAGAGGGATAGAGAGTTAGAAACATCGATGAGAGAGAAACATCGATCAGCTGCCTCCTGCATACCCCCTACTGGAGATGTGCCTGCAACCAAGGTACATGCCTTTGACTGGAATCGAACCTGTGACCCTTTAGTTCGCAGGCTGACACTCTAGCTACTGAGCCAAACCAGTCAGGGCTGGATGACACTTTTAATATTAAAATAAATTTGTTCTTGAGATTGAATGAAACTAGAGGACTGTTAATTATCCACAATGACTAAGATGAGACCTGCTTGGGTTTTCACACAAGAACTCTTGGCAGCATGTTTAATGGTGGAGTGGTGGGGGAGCAGGGAGGTACCAGGCTTGTGCGCTATGTCCCTACCACTTCCGGCTCCTTCTATATAATGATTTAGGACTGACATTGTTAGTGGGAGTGGAGATCACAAAGATTAATTGGGAGCAAACTTGGGAAGAGCATATAGCCACTGGGAAGAATTCACAGGGGGCAGAGAACAGGTACCTAAAATAGCTACATGTTAAAAAGATTAACTTGGAAGTTGTGTGTAGGGTGCTTTAATAAGATAAATTCAAAATTCAAAGAGGTTCTGAAGATCATATACTAGTCAGAAACACGATTATGGTGGTGGTAAAAATAAATGTTGACTTCTTTTTTAAGAGATATTTACAAGAAAACTTTGCCTTTCAAAGCGAGCTGATGGTTGCACAACCATTTCTTCCCTTCATTGTATTAAGATCTTAGTTTCTCCAGAGGCCCCCTGGTAGCCTGCAAGAGTTAACGTTCCATTCTAAGCACCTCAGCACAAGGGGCTTCTTAAAAAGGGGGCAAGTAGGAGAGAATTTAGTCCATTTATTCACTGAGCTCTCACGGGGCTGTGAGGAAACTAAGTAGGAAAAGAATCCAAGCAGGGCAGGCAGACCAGACTGGTATTCCATATCTATCACCTCACTGTCAAAACTTCAAACCAAACAGCGTGTTTCCACACATCTCCACTCCCCCAAAGACTGAGCGGAAATGGGAAAGTTCAGCCTGTAAATGTCAGTGACTGCGAGATTATAGAGTTAGTAGAAAGACATATTTGCAACTCTTAATGCAGTTAAGCAGAGCCCCAGGGAGAAGAGAACTTTCTAGTAGAAGTTTTGCCTTGTAATCAGTGTGCTCAGGCTATTAGAAGGAAAGGCTTGATGTGATGTGGGGATGGCTGTACTCCAGGTTCCCATTGAAACAAAGTTTCCCTTTCACTTTTCCAGGAGCACTGCAGTCTCCTGGTCTCCTCAGTACCCATCCCACTGTTTGTAGGGATATTAGCATGTGTTTGTAGATGAAAATGGGCCACATTCTAACCTGCCTAACTCAGGGAAGGCCTGCAGTGGTCTTGCAAATGCAAGTAACCACCAAGGATGGCCTGAAAATAAATAAAACCGTTTAATTAAAAAGCAGTTTAAAGTGAGTAGTCATGTCCTAGGTCAGTATCTTCCCTGACAAAGATCAACTTCTATCTTTACAGGGCCTATTGTCTTTTTGCATCTAAGATAACATAGCTGTGGAATGTCAGGGTCACTGTAACTTCTATTTTCAAAACCCGCAGGACACAGCAAATGGCACAGGGCAGAGACCACAGATTCCCTCGCTGTTATTGTTATCTTATTAATTGCTGACTGTTAACTATCCTGTACCTACTTAAGTAAAAGAAGCATGTGTCTATCATTTTACTTTTTATCCAATTCCAGAGGTCCCCCCCCCTTCCCACTTTGCTTTCTCCCTCCTCCCTAATCTATCACCAGCAGATTTCATATAATTCACTTACGTTTCCTCCTTTGATTGTAATGTATAAAACAAGGTGAAAAACTGCCATTCTCCAGAGCATTATCTCAATACATTGAGATTCTGCTTCCTGGCAATTGTCCACAGTTTGGCTCAAATAAACTCACAAAATTCTTTACAGGTCTGAATGTTTCTTAAGTTTACAATTTGAATGAGTAGGCTTACATGATTTTATATCTATGCCTTCCAGGATCCTTTCATTTCACCAATCAACATTCCTGAGACACAACCAGCTCTCCCCTCGGTTTCTTCATTTGAAAAAGTTAAGTCCTTGTAGTTCCCACATAAGACTGTTAATAGCCGTCGCTACCGTTTATTGAGCACAGGACAAAACTTGATGCCCACCCTGTCATTTAACTCTGGTGGGAGCCAGAAAGGAAGGCGCTTTACAAGTAAGGAAACAGATTCTGGGAGAGATTCTGAGACTTGCCTGAAAGCACCCAAATTAAACAAATGGTGGATCAGGATTAAAGCCAGTTGTTTTACTCCAGGATCTGCTCTGTCTACAGTGAGTCACCATCAGAAACAAACCCATGAGGACCTCAGGGACCCAAAGGGGGTCTACGCTGCTGGGGAGAGTCATTGCCACACTAACCTGGTACTGAGAGGCTTCCCGTGGTGGAAAATGAACCCTCCTGTCTAGATAAGTACATTTTACAGGTGTTTTTGCATAAGAGTATATGCTACCTGTTTACACACTATCTACAAGAGTCTCCAAGAATGCATAGTAATACATCCATTTTCTTCCCTTCTCTTGTTTCTAAAATGCTTAACTCCTAAGGAATTACTATGTCTTCCAGGCCCTGAAGTTACTGTTGTTTGTGCTTTTATTTCAGGGATGTTCAACTTACGCATGTTGAGGTTAAAATTCCCCCTTTTTTTCTTTTCTCATGTACAAGTTTTTTTTCCTACCTCTTTAGTCCTATTCCTTTATTTCTGTTTATTGTATATAGTTTTCCTTGATTTATTGATTATCTCCTATGCTGTGTTTGTCAAAGTCCTTTTCCTCCTCTTTCATCTACTTTAATGTCACAAGGTATTGGACAGGTTACCTAACATCTTTAACCAAAGTTATTCCATGAATAATATAAGAATATTTACTTCATGGTGTTGTTGAGAATATAAAACATATAATATAGGTAATGTTTGTGGCTTATAGCAAGTTTTCTCTTTTCTGTTTTCTATGCTTTCTCTTTCCTTATCCTAGTTTGACACTTTTCTATGGATCCTATTCTTTCTCAAGTGATAGCTGACCCTGACCAGGTTTAAGACATACATCTATGTTTTGAACTGCTATTCTGAGTAGACCTATTATCTTCTATAACTGTTTTTATCATATAACAGTTTATATGATATAACTGATTCATATAACTGATTAAAAACTAATTATTGATTTTTAAAATACATGACGGGCTCTGGAGATATCATAGTAAACAAAACAAGCAAAAATCCTTGCCCTCTTGAAGCTTACATTCTATTGGGGCTGGGGAAGGGAAGGTGGACAATTTTAAGAGTTAAAATTGTAGATTGGAGCTTGTGGGTTGGTGTACACATGGAGTGCTGAAAGGGTGTTGCACCCCACACCTTGTACTATGCATCCCTTAGATTTGGTTTGAGGTACATTCACAAGGGAAAACAAACGGAATCTATACACAGAGCTTACATTCTTCAAAAATCATCTCAACATCGATCAGAGGCCTAAATGTAAATGCAAAATCATAAAACTCTTAGAAGAAAACACCGGAGAAGCTTTTGGTGTCTTTGGGTCTGTTGTTGACATTTTAGGTAGAACACAAAGTCATGATCCATAAAAGAAATAATAAGTGGGACTTCATTATAATTAAAAGCTTCTGCCTGTGAAAGACACCAAGGGAATGAGAAGACAAGCTACAGATTCAGAGAAAATATTTGGAAAAGTCACTTCTGATCAAGGGCTGCTATCCAAATATACGAAGGCCCTGGCTAGTGTTACTAAATCAGCCCCTGCATAGAAGGGTCTTGGGTTTGATTTCCCATCAAAGGCATGTACCTAGGTTGCGGGTTCAATCCCCAGCCCAGGTTGGGGCATGTGCGAGAGGCAACAAATTGATATCTCTCTCTCTTTCTCCCCCTCCCCATTTCTAAAAAATCAATAAAGAAAAAAAACCTTGGATGATAAAACCCAACAATAAGAAAACAAACAATCTGATTAAAAATGGGCAAAAGATCTGAACAGAGGCTTCAACAAAGAAGATACACAGATGAACAATGAGCATGTGAAAAACTGCTCAACATCCTATGCCTCAGGAAATTGCAAATTAATAAAACAGTGAGATACCACTTCACATCCAATGATGGTGAGGATGTGGAGCAACAAGAACTCCCATTCATTGCTAGTGGGAATACAAAATGGTGCAGCCACTTTGGAAGATAGTTTGGCAGTTTCTTACAAAACTAAACATATTCTTACCTATTGATTCAGCAATCACCCTCCTGGTCTTTACTTAAATGAGTTGAAAACTATGTCCACACAATGACCTGCACATAGGTTTACAGTAGCTTTATTCATAATGGCCAACACTTGGAATGAACAAAAATGTCCTTCAGTGGGTAAATGAACTGGACATACTGTGTTACATTCATCCAGTGGGATATCATTCATTGCTAAAAAGAAATGAGCTAGTACGTCATGATGAGATATGGAGGAAACTAATGCATGTTACTCAATGAAAAAAAATAATAAGAAAAGGCCATGTTTTGTATAATTCCAACAATAAGACGTTCTTGAAAAGGTAAAACTATGGAGATAGTAAAAAGATCAGTGGTTGCCAGGATTTATGGTGAGGGACAGATAAATAGGACAAGCACAGATAATTTTTCGGGTGGTGAAATTATTCTATATGACACTATGCTGGTGGATACATGTCATGAAGCATTTGTCCAATGCAGAGAATGTACACTACCAAGAATGAAACCTAGTGTAACCTATGCACTGCGAGTGATAATGATGCATCACTGTAGGTTTATTGACTTTAACAAATGTGCCACTCTGGTGTGGAATACTGATAATAGGGCAGGTTGTGCGTCCTGAGGTGGGGGTGGAGGAGTGGATAGGTGGTGTATGCTAATTCTTTATAGTTTCCACTCAATTTTACCGTGAACCGATAACTGTTCTAAAAAAAAGTCTATTTAAAAACACAGAATACACATCTGTATGTCTTCTGACCATGTTCTAATCTCATCTGTTTTCTGACCTGTTGCCATGAGTGACTATGGAGTGTTCACATTCTACCACTTTTTGGTGCCAAATGCATTCCTCTTGGCAATAATTACTCCCTCAATTTACTCACTCACTGAGTGATTCCAGGAAATGTATTTAGATTTCATAATAACTTTGTAAGGCAGGTAGAACATCTGACATCTTCTCTGTCTGATAAAAGAGGAAACTGGTTTGCAGAGAAGTTAAGTGACTTGTTCCAGGTCCTGATCACTGTTGGTGGCAGAATCAAATTAGACCTCTGGTCCTCTGATCGGTCCTGGCCTCTTTCTCTGTGATTATGTGGTAAGAAAACATAGTAAGTGAATGTATTTTTACTTTTCTGCAACATGTGGTGTAATTTATAAATAGTGCCTTTGTTACAAAACAGAGAGGTGGCATATTTAACAACTACATTCAGGACTGGTAGATAGTGGTACCGGAAGGTATTACAACCCTTCTGGTTTGTTACAAAAGGGAACTCCTCTCAGATCCGATTCAATACGTGTATTGCACTTCTTTGAAAAGCTGCTAACATTTCCTCTTTCTGAAAGGCAACAGAAGAGAAATCCTCAGCGTCCTGAACACAGAGAAAGCACAGCAGGGTATGTAAGTAAAGGGAGGACATCCCCTACAACCTCCATAATAACACAGACCATTAAAGAGTGAGTTCTCAGCAATTGCTGGCAGAGGGGGAGTGTTTTATGCAACCAGCAAATGAAGGATTGTTGGGAAGTGCCATTTTAATGCCCAGCTCTTATAACAGCGGCTCAACAGAGTACCATTTGGATCAAACCCGGAACAACTCCCTAGCAAAGCCTGCTAAGGATTTCACCTTCAGTGTGGTAGGATTAAGTCGCAGCAGAATACCCACGTTTCCTTAGTAATAGGATAATGGCTGTGTGCGCATTCACCTGATTAAAGACCATTTTTCCTAGGCTTCCTGGAAGGTTTATGCGATCATGTGACTGAAGTCTGGTCAATTGACTGTTATTGGAAGTTATAGTGCAAGTTTCCTGTTGTGCTTGAGAAAGGAAAGGGCTAGAATTCCCCTTCCCAGGCTAGAATGAGCATGTGATCATGGAGTAGCCGTGGGGAGCTGGTGTAGAGGAGGCAGGGCCTGCATTGTATGTGTGAGAGAAATACGCTTCTGTCTCCTTTAACCCAGAATCATTTTTGGTCTCTCTAATACAGCAGCTGAAAGAGTTCCTAACTAATACAGAAGTTGATGTAAAAACTATATTATATTCAATTTGTAATTTGTTATGTATTACTGTTTCAAAACTAACTGTGGCAAACCATGCATATGTTCCTCCCTCCAGAGGATTATTTCATGCATTCTCATTTTTTGGATGTCCTTATAAATGTTAAAGTTAAGAGTACCTTCTTTTCATTATTATACATCACTAGGGGCCTGGTATGCGAAATTCGTGCATGGGGAGTGGGGGGGGGAAGGGGGGAGTCCTCAGCCCAGCCTGCCCCCTCTCACACATTGGGAGCCCTCAGGGGGTGTCCTACTGATGGCTTAGGCTCGCCCTTTATGGGAGGCAACCAGGCTAATCAGGGGAAGCCACCAGCCCCATCACCCCTCTGCTGCAGCCACTGCCAGTCACCACAGCCACCAAGATGCTTTCATCAACATGGACTACAGTCCCTTCACCATCAAAAAAATGACAACTTTCTTTAGGCATTTTCAAGATGTATCTTTCATAGGATATGACATTTCTTTCTTTTTTTTATCCTCACTTGAGGATATGTTTCCATTGATTTTTAGAGAATGTGGAAGAGAAGGGAAAAACAGAGAGAAACATCAAAGTGAGAGGAACACTTTGATTGCTTGCCTCCTGCATATGCCCTGACCTGGGCCCCAGCCAGGGAGGAGCCTGCAACCTAGGTACATGCCCTTGGTCAGAATTAAACACAGACCCTGCAGTCGGTAGGCTGAGGCATTATGCACTGAGCCAAAACAGTTAGGGCAGGATATGACATTTCTTAGCCCTCCAGCAGTGGACCTTCATTTTATTTTCTCCAGGAGTGTGGTGGAAAAACCCTAGATCACCTTTCCCTATGACCCAAGTTACTAAGAATATGACCCCAGTGGCATACAGGGAGCTTAGCCAATGAATGGTCAGAAAAGGTGTTTCCTCTGTAGGTCACTCTGATCACTGGCTCCACTCCTGCCCCTCCAATCCCAGCTCCACCCCTGCCCAGGCCTGTAACCTCTGGCCGAGGCTGCAGGCCTGGGCAGGGGACCTCCAAGTCCCTCCAATCACTGGCTTCACAGAGCCCAGATCTCTGCAGTCACCGGCTCTGATCCTGCCCCCTGCCATTGCCAGCTAGGCCCTTGCCCCACTGGCAGTAGCCTCTGGCCAAGGTTGCAGGCCTGGCAGGGGACCCCCAGGCCCCTTCAATCGTGGGCTTTGCCCCTGCCTCACTACAGTTTGTGGCCAAGGCTACAGGCCTGGACAGTGGACCCCCAGACTCCTGCTCTGCCAGCTCCACCAGTGCCCAGACCCCTGTGATCGCTGGCTTTGTGGAACTCAGGCCCCTGCAATCTCTGACCTTGCCCCTGCCCAGGCCTGAGGCCTCTGGTCCAGGCCTTATGTCTGGGTAGAGCACCCTCATACCCCTCTGATCACCGGCTCTGCCCCTGTTCCCTCTGATCACTGGCTCTGCCCTTGCCCATGCCTGAGGCCTCTGGCGAAGGCCTCTGGCCTGGCCAGGGGACCCCCAGTCCCCTCTGATTGCCTGTTCTGCCCCTCGGGCCCCTCCGCCTCCCGCGCCACCTGCCTGGCTAACAGGCCTGACCACTTCAGTGGTGGGGTTGAGACGCACTGGGTGTTGCCATCTTGTGTCCATGGGGGAGGCCATCTTTGTGATGGAGTGATGCCTAATTTGCATATAACTCTTTTATTAGATAGGATTATATTTGGGTGAGTGGACCTCTGAATGAGGAAGAAAGCAAGAGCTAATGAAAGCATGCTCAAATGATAAAGAGCTGGCCTCCAGCACTCTGTACAGCATGGAGTGTTCCCAGGCCTATGTTATCAAAGTGATCCAAACAGGCACCCAAGCCTCCAGTGCTCCATGCCACCTGGGTAACTGAGCCTCCAGTGCTCCATGCCACCTGGGTACCTGAGCCTCCAGTGCTCCATGCCACCTGGGTAACTGAGCCTCCAGTGCTCCATGCCGCCTGGGTATCTGAGCCTCCAGTGCTCCATGCCGCCTGGGTAACTGAGCCTCCAGTGCTCCATGCCGCCTGGGTAACTGAGTCTCCAGTGCTCCATGCCATCTGGGTAACTGAGCCTCCAGTGCTCCATGCTA
>PVJC01016729.1:0-33411 GCA_004026665.1 Murina feae | reverse complement strand
AAAAAAAAAAAAAAAAAAAAAGAAACTAGACCACCAACTTACACCATACACAGAAATAAACTCAAAATAGATAAAGGACTTAAACGTAAGATGGGAAACCATAAAAATACTAGAGGAATACATAGGCAGCAAAATTGCAAACATGTGCCAAAGGAATTTCTTCACTGATACTGCTCCTAGGGCAATGGAAGCTAAAGAGAAAATAAACAAATGGGATTACATCAAAATAAAAAGCTTTTGCACAGCAAAAGAAACCATCAACAAAACAACAAGAAAGCCCACTGCATGAGAGAACATATTCACCAATGATATCACCGATAAGTGTTTAATATCCAACATTTACAGGGAACTCATACAGCTTAACAAAAGGAAGATAAACAATCCTATCAAAAAATGGGCAACGGACCTAAATAGACACTTTTCAAAAGAAGACATACAGAAGGCAGAAATATATATGAAAACATGCTCAAAGTCACTAATTATACGAGAGATGCAAATCAAAACAACAATACGGTATCATCTCACACCTGTCAGAATGGCTGCCATCAACAAAACAACAAATGACAAGTGCTGGAGAGGATGCGGAGAAAAAGGAACACTCGTGCACTGCTGGTGGGAATGCAGACTGGTGCAGCCACTATGGAAGACAGTTTGGAGTTTCCTCAAAAAATTAAAAATGGAACTCCCATTTGACCCTGTAATCCCACTCTTGGGAATATATCCCAAGAAACCAGAAACACCAATCAGAAAGGATATATACATCCCTATGTTCATAGCAGCACAATTTACCATAGCTAAGATTTGGAAACAGCCTAAGTGCCCATCAGCAGATGAATGGATTAGAAAGCTGTGGTACATCTTCACAATGGAATACTATGCTGTGTAAAAAAGAAGGAATTCTTACCATTTGCAACAGCATGGCTGGAACTGGAGAGCATTATGCTAAGTGAAATAAGCCAGTCAATAAAAGAAAAATACCACATGATCTCACTTATTTATGGATAATAAAGACCATTATAAAATGATAAACATAAACAAATACAGAGACAGAACAGCATTGAACAGACTATCATCCTACAGCTGGAAGGCTGGGGAGGGTTGGGGGGGAATTAAGAGATCAACTGAAGGACTTGCATGCATGCATGGGAGCATGATCCATGGACATAAGAAACGGGGGGGCTAGAGAGGGGGGGGAAGGGGAAAAAATGGAGACCTATCTATCACTTGTTGTAATACTTTAAGCAATAAAAAAAAGAATAGTGGCTTTGTAATACAGCTTGATATCTGGTATTGAGATCCCATCTACTTTATTCTTCTTTCTCAAGATTGCTGCAGCTATTCGGGGTCTTGTTATTTTTTATTCCATATGAATTTTTGGAGAGTTTGTTCTAGGTCTGTGAAATATGCCGTTGGTATTTTAATAAGGAGTGCATTGAATTTATAGATTGCTTTGGGTAGTATGGATATTTTGATGATGTTGATTCTACTAATCCATGAACCTGGTATGTTCTTCCATCTGTTTATGTCTTCCTCTATCTCTTTTTTCAGTGTCCTGTATTTTTCTGCATATAGGTCTTTTACTTCCTTAGTTAAGTTTATTCCTAGGTATCTTAATTTATTTGGTATGATGGTAAATGGGATTGCTTTATTAGTCTCTCTTTCTGTAAGTTCATTATTGGTGTATATAAATACCATAGATTTCTTAGCATTAATTTTGTATCCTGCTACATTGCTGAATTCATTTATTAATCCTAATAATTTTTGATGGAGTCTTTAGGGTTTTCTATGTACAGTATCATGTCATCACTGAATAAGGACAGTTTTACTTCTTCTTTTCCAATTTGAATGCATTTTATTTCTTCTTCTTGTCTGATCATAACGGATAGTATTTCCAGTACTATGTTGCACAGGAGTAAGAGAGTGGGCATCCCTGTCTTGTTCCTGTTCTTAGTGGATATGGTTTTAGTTTTTACACATTGAGTATGATGTTGGCTGTCATATATGGATTTTATTATGTTGAGATATGATCCTTCTATTCCCCCTTGCTGAGAGTTTTTAAAAAGGTATTGGATTTTGTTGAATGCTTTTTCTGTGTCATTTGATATGACTATGTGATTTTTATCTCTCTCAATTTGTTTATGTGATGTATCATGTTTATTGATTTGTGGATATTGTACCATCCTTGCATCCTTGGGATAAATCCTACTTGGTTATGGTGTATGATCTTTCTGATGTACTACTGGATCTGATTTGATAGAATTTTGTTGAGGATTTTGGCATTTATGTTCATGAGGGATATTGGCCTGTAGTTGTCTTTCATTGTGCTGTCTTTATCTGGTTTTGGTAGTGGAGTGATGATGGCTTCATAAAATGAACTTGGAAGTGTTCCTGCCGCTTGAATTTTTTGGAATAGTCTGAGGAGAATAGGTTTTAGTTTTTCCTTGAATGTTTGGTAAAACTCCCCTGTGAAACCATCTAGCCCCAGGCTTTTGTTTGCTGGAAGTTTTTTGATGACTGCTTCAATTTCTGCCATAGTTATCACCCTATTGAGATTTTTAGAATCTTCCTGATTGAATTTTGAAAGGTTGTATTTTTTTTTAGAAATATGTCCATTTCCTCCAGATTATCTAGTTTGTCATAGATAAAGAAAGTTGTTCATAGTATTTTTTAACAATCCTTTGCATTTCTGTGGGGTCTGTTGTTATTTCATTTCATTACCTCTTTCATTTCTGATTTTGTTTATTTGGGTCCTCTCTTGCTTCTTGATGAGCCTGGCTAGAGATTCATCAGTCTTGTTTATCCTTTCAAAGAACCTGCTCCTGGTTTCATTCATCTTTTGTATTGTTTTTTTCAGTGTCTATGTCATTCATTTCTGCTCTGACCTTTATTATCTCCTTCCTTCTGCTCACTCTGGACTTTTCTTGTTGCTCTCTTTCTAATTGTTTGAGTTGTAGAGTTAAATGTTCTATTACCATTTTTTCTTGTTTTATTTGAGGTAGTCCTGTAGAGCTATAAACTTCCCTCTAAGGACTGCTTTCATTGTGTCCCATAGATTTTGGATTGTTGTGTTTTTACTGTCATCATTTTCCAAAATCTTTTTTTAATTTCTTCTTTGATTTCTTTGGTAACCCAATTATTTTTTTAATGGCATGCTATTCAGCTTCCACGTGTTTGAATTTTTTGGATTGTTTTTATTGTAGTTTACATCTAATATTATGCCATTGTGGACTGAGAAAATGCTTGATATGATTTCAATCTTCTTGAATTTGGGGAGACTTTCTTTTTTTAAAAAATTATTTATTTATTTATTTTTAATTACATAAAGTATTACAAAGATTTGTACAAATATTTCTTTTCCCCTCTGCCCTTCCCCCAGCCTCTTGATGGGGAGACTTTCCTTGTGACCCAATATGTGGTCTATATTTGAAAATGTCACCTGTGCATTTCAGAAGAATGTGTATTCCATACCTTTGGGTTGAAATGCTCTGAAGATGTAAATTAAGTCCAACTGATCTAGTGAGTCATTTAGGATTACTGTTTCTTTGATTTTTTTTTTTTGTTTAGAGGATTTATCCCACAGGATGGGTGTCAGTGGTGTATTAAAGTCCCGTACTATTATTGCATTGTTGTCAATCTCTCCCATGATATCTTCAAGGAGGTTTTTTTTAATGTATTTGGGTGCTCCTGCATTGGGTGCATATATGTTTATCATGTTTATATCCCTTGTTGTATTAATCTCTTTAGTATTATGAAGTGGTCTTCCTTATATCTTGTTATGGCCTTCATTTGATATCTATTTTGTCAGATATAAGTATTGCTACCCCAGCTTTTTTTTTATTTTTCATTTCCATTTGCCTGAAAGATATTTTTCCATCCCTTCACTTTCAGTATGTGTGAGTGCCTTGTTCTGAGGCAGGCCGCTTGTAGATAGCACATATATGGGTCATGTTTTTTTTTTAATCCATTCAGCCACTTGATGTCTTTTAATTGTAGCATTTAGACTGTTTACGTTTAAAATTATTATTGAAAGGTACTTGTTTGTAGCCATTTTAATTGTTTGTGCCTTGTGTTCCTTCTTACCTTTTTATTTCTTCTTTTTACACAAGTCCCTTTAGCATTTCTTGCATTGCTGGCTTGGTAGTGGTAAATTCCCTTAGCCTTTTTTTTTTCTGTGAAGCTCCTTATTTACTCTTCAATTTTGAATGATAGCCTTGCTGAATAGAGTATTTTTGGATTCAGTCCCTTGCATTTCATCACTTTGTAAATTTCCTACCATTGTTTTCTGGCCTGATGTGTTTCAGTTGAGAAATCATTTGATAATCTAATGGAAGATTTCTTGTATTTAACTTTCTGTCTCTCTCTTGCAGCCTTTAAGATTCTCTCTTTCTCCTGAACATTGTAATTATGATGTGTCTTGGTGTGGGTCTTTTTGGGTTCATCTTGTTTGTGACTTGTCTATGCTTGTGTGACTTTTTTCTTCCCCATATCAGGAATGTTTTCTGGAATTATTTCATCAAATAGGTTTTCTAACCCTTGTTCCTCTTCCTGTTGTTCTGGCACCTCTATTACTTGTATGTTGCTTCATTTCATGTTGTCCCATAACTCCCTTAGGCTGTGCTCCTGTCTTTTGATTTTTTTTTCTCCATGCAGTTCAGTTTGGGTGTGTTTTGCTTCCCTGTTTTTGAATTTGCTAATTCGGCCCTCTGTTTTTCCTAGTCCATTGTTGAAACTTTCCATGTTTTTTTGTTTGTTTGTTTTTTTTTGCAGTTATATCACTCTTCGTTTCTTCTTGATTCTTACATAAGTTGTTGATTTTTTTCATCCATCTGGTTTATGAACTATATGACCCTTATTCTGAATTTTTTTTCTGACATACTGCATGCCTCTGTTTCACTTAGCTGCTTTTCTGGCGATTCCTCCTTTTCTTTCCTTTGAGGGTTTCTTTGTCTACACATTTTTGGTCTCATTGACTGATCTAGATGTTGAGTTGTACAGGGGCTGCTCCTTGGGTGGTGGTGGCTCCTCAGGCTGTGGTTGCTCCTTGGGCGGTCACAGTAGAGGCTGCTCCTCAGTTTTTAGTGGCTCCTCTGGTGGGTGCAGTTTACATCAGTGGTGTCTCCTCTGGCTAGTGGGGGAGGCTATTCACACAGCTGCTATTCCTTGGATGGGGGTTGCTGCTGCTCTTCAGATGGGGATGGGCTGCACATGGCTGCTCCTCCTCAGATAGTAGTGAACTACTTAGGTGGCTGCTGCTCTTTGGGTGGGGCTGGATGCATGCTGCTGGTGTTCCTCAGATGGGGTGGGCTACTTTGAGGCTGCTGCTCCTTGGACAGGGCCAGGTTTCTTGCAGGGCTATTGCTCTTACATGAGGGGCAGTCTGCTTGCATGGCTGCTGCTCTTTGGATGAGGGGCAGGCTGCTAGTGTGGCTGCTGTTCCTCGGGCAGGAGTGAGCTGCATGTGAAGCTGCTGCTCCTCAGACAGGGGCAGGCCACTCACCCAGCTGCTGCTCATCAGACAGGTGCAAGCTGCATGTGGCTGCTGCTCCTCAGACCAGTACAGACTGCACAGAGCTGCCACTCCTGGAATGTGGGCAGTCTGCTCATGTGGCTGCTTCTCCTTGGACTGGGGCAGGCTGCTCGGGTAGCTGCTGATCCTCAAATGGGGGCATGCTGCTCATGGTGCTGTTGTTCCTCAGATAGGGATGGGCTGCTCACACAGGAGCAGCCGCTACTGTGACCACCCAAGGAGCAACCGCAGCCTGAGGAGCCATCTTGTGGAGTCAATGCCAAGAAGAATTGCCACAGTATTGAAGGCAAAAGGAGGCCCAATGAAGTACTGATGAGGTGGTCATAATAATCTGCTGGTCATAATAACCTGGCCACTCAGCGTATATATAAAAACATTGCCAACACCAGTGCCAAAGAGATTGCCCTCTGTGTTTTCTTCTAGGACTTTCATGCTTTCAGGTCTTACATTGAAGGTTTTATTCCACTGTGAGTTGATTTTTGTGTATGATGGGAGAGTTCAATTTTATTCTTTTGCAAGTGGATATCTAGTGTTTCCAACATCATTTATTGAAAAGAATGCCTTTTCCCCATTGTGTATTTTTGGTGCCCTTGTTAACGTTAGTTGACTGATATGTAGGGTTTTATTTCTGGTCTATACTTTCTGTTACATTGACCTATATGTCTGTTTTTATGCCAGAACCATGTTGATTTTATTATTATGGGCTTGTAGTGTAATTTGATATCAGGAAGTGTTATATCTCCAGCTTTGTTCTTCTATCTCAAGATTTCTTTGACTATTTGAGATCTTTTGTGGTTCCATACAAATTTTAGGATTTTTTTCTATTTCTGTGAAAAATATCATGGGAATTTTGGTAAGAATTGCATTGACTTCATTGCTGTTTTTATGTGATTTCCTAATAATCCTGTAACTGAACTGGAGTGATTAATAGCATGGGTTCTATAGCCTGGGCTTTAATCCTGGCTCTGAAATTTACTAACTTAACTTATTTGTGTCTCAATGTGAATATAGTCCCTACAAAAATACAGACAGTCACGGTACTTACTTAAAGGTCTTTAGGAGTATAAAAAGGGTTAGTACATGAATAGCTCTTACAACAAGGGCTGGCACATACCACACATTGTATAAGTGTCTGCTGCTGCTGCTATTATTACTCCTGTTATTGGGAGTGGGGAAGGAGATCAATTTTTAAAAATTGTGATGTAGAATTACTGACAAAAGCAATTTAAAGAGCATGAACCCTGAATTTAGTCACACTAAATTCAGGCTCTGCTACTAGCTTTGTGAACTTCAGCAAGAAACTTTTTATCTTTAAGTGTCTGATATTTTTGTCTATGAAATAGGAGTGATACTAGTAAACATACTGTAGACTGTCAGAGTTAAATAAGTTAATGACTGATAAATGCTTAGCATAGTCCTAATGCATAGTATATGCTCAAAAATATTAACTGTGTTTCTTATATCATTACTATTTCTTTATTTTTCTTCTTCAAAGAATACTTTCAGTGTGTGCTATCAATTTAAATTTAGTGATTTTGGTTCTTTTGAATACTTGTGCTTACATGTTTCAGTCATTTATAATTTTGTAACATAAAAATGAACAGTATAATCGAAAGTATGATGCTCTATTTTTTTCTCACTTAAATGTACTTAGAGGAAATATAATAATTCAAATCAGAGGCTAACAAAGCCCCATATTTTACTTGTTGGCGATCTTCCTCATTATGAGAGGAATACCAAACAGAATATATGCATCTCTAAAGAGCCAATCTGACAAACTTAACCTATCAAATGATGGCAAATGCCACATGTAATTAAATGAAACAGTGAATTTACAGAAATTCCAATAATTCAGAGAGGCCATAAAATTTTTTTTGGAAATACAGTAAATACTCTTTTTTTCTAAAATATGTTCTGGAAAAATTTAAAATAAATGTAAAACCAGGGATGCTCTTGTATTTTTATTTCATTAAGTGACACAATAGAGGGGAATGCTGAGACCCAGGGCAGTATTTGATCCTCTGAATAAAGCAGCACTGACTAAATGGCAGAGAAAGTGGACTGCAGGCTTTTGTAACCCACTCTTTAAAAATCAGGTCTGAATTAAGATAAGATGTGGCTGAAGTTAGAAGGACTGAGCACCAGAACCATTGTTGGAAAAATAAGGAAACAGATGTATAAATTACTAGACATTCGGGGTTGGCAAATCACAGTTTGAAGGCCAAACCTCGCCCACCAACGTTCTTTTGTGAATAAACTTTGGTTGGAACACAGCCGCGTCCACTTACTTATGTATTGTCAGTGGCTGCTTTCATGTGACAATAGCAAAGCTGAGTAGTTGTGACAGAGACTGTATGGTCCACAAAGCTCTAAGTATTTGCTTTACAGAAAAAGTTCACCTAAACCTGGTCTAGGTAAAAATTAACCAATTTTGTTTAATTAAAGAACCATAAATGAGGCTAAAAATATGGTAAAATAGAGAAAATACTTGTAACATCTGTAATAAATAATGGGTTAGTAGCTTTAAAATAGCTATAAAATATAACAGCTATAACATGTAATATATAAAATATATTAATATTTCAATCAATAAGGAAAACATAAATGGTACCAACAGAAAAATAGGCAATGGTAACAATTAGCCAATTCACGAATGAAGAACTATGATTTTATGAAAAATAGATAATATCACTAATAATCCAGGACATACAAATTAAAATGATAAAACTATTTTGTCAGTAAATTGGCAATTTTTATTTTATTTTATTTTTTTCCTGAAGCTAGACCACTTTATTACATCCTACACAGAATTTAACTCAAAATGGATTAAAGGATTAAATATAAGACATGAAACCTATAGCACTCGTAGAAGAAAACATAGACATTAATATCTTTGATATTGATCTTAGAAATATTTTTATTATGATGAAAAACATATAACATACAATTTTCCATCTTTTAAAAAAATTATAGTTCACATTCAATATTATTCTGTACTAGAGGTCTGATGCACGAAATTCACGCAAGAGTAGGCCTTCCCTCCCCTGGCCGCCAGCACCAGCTTCCCTCTGGCACCTGGGACCCCACTTCCCTCATAGCCGCAGCTTCGTCAGGAAGGTCGCCCGGAAGGATGCCCAGTCTAAGTAGCATATTACACTTTTACTATTATAGGTTAGTTTTAGGTGCACAACATAGTGGTTAGACAATCATATATTTTACAGAGTGGTCCCCCTGATATTTCAAATACCCTCCCCCAGCCCGTACTAGCCATTGCATTATTTTTTTCTCCATTGACCTCTACCCACCACATGCCCTCACTCCCCACCTAGTGACTGTGTCCATTGGTAATGCTTATATGCATGCATACAAGTCCTTTGGTTGATCTCTTAACCCCCCACCTCCACCCCTGCCTTTCCTCTGAGGTTTGATAGTCAGTTCGATGATTCTCTGTCTCTGGATCTATTTTTGTTCATCAGTTTATGTTGTTCACTATATTCCACCAGTGAGTGAGATCATGTCATATTTATCTTTCTCTGACTTATTTCTCTTAGCATAATGCTCTCCAGGTCCATCCATGCTGTTGCAAATGGTAAAAGTTCCTTCTTTTTTATAGCAACGTAGTATTTCATTGCGTAGATGTACCACAGTTTTCTAATCCATTCATTTGCTGATAGGAACTTAGGCTGTTTCCAAATCTTAGCTATTGTAAATTGTGCTGCTATGAACATAGGGGTGCATATATCCTTTCTGATTGTGTTTCTGATTTCTTGGGGTATATTCCTAAGAATGGGATTACTGGGTCAAATGGGAGTTCCATTTTTAGTTTTTTTTTTTTCAAAGGAAACTCCATACTATTCTCCACAGTGGCTGCACCAGTCTGCATTCCCACCAGTAGTGCACAAGGGTTCCTTTTTCTCCACATCCTTGCCAGCACTTGTCATTTCTTGATTTGTTGATGATAGCCATTTTGACAGGTGTGAGATGGTACCTCATTGTCATTTTGATTTTGTGACTTTGAGCATAGAATCATATGGCTCTTGGATTTCTGTATGTCCTCTTTTGAAAAGTGTCTATTAAGGTCCTTTGCCCATTTTTTGATTGGATGGTTTACCTTCTTTTTGTTAAGTTCCATGAAAATTTGAGATTAAACCCTTATCAGAGATAACATTGGCAAATATGCTCTCCTAAACAGTGGGTTTTCTTATTGTTTTGTTGATGGTTTCTTTTGCTGTGCAGAAGCTTTTTATTCTGATGTAATCCCATTTGTTTATTTTCTCTTTAGTTTCCATTGCCCTAGGAGTTGTATTGGTAAAGGTATTGCTACGACAAATATCTGCTATTTTGCTGTCTGTGGTTTGCTCTAAGGTTTTTATGGTTTCTCATCTTATGTTTAACCATTTTGAGTTTATTTTTGTGCATACTGAGCATATTGGCTTGGGTCAATATCTGGGCTCTCTGTTCTGTTCCATTGGTCTATATGTTTATTCTTTTGTTGGTACCAGGCAGTTTTGAGGACAGTGGCTTTGTAATGTAGCTTGATATCTGGTATTGAGGTCCCTCCTGCTTTGTTCTTCTTTTTCAGGATGGCTGCAGCTATTCGGGGTCTTTTTTATTCCATATGAATTTTTGGAGAGTTTGTTCAAGGTCTGTGAAATATGCCATTGGTATTTTCTTTAATATATATTTTATTGATTTTTTTACAGAGAGGAAGGGAGAGGGATAGAGAGTTAGAAACATCAATGAGAGAGACATTGATCAGCTGCCTCCTGCACACTCCCTACTGGGGATGTGCCTGCAACCAAGGTAGCATGCTCTTGACTGGAATCAAACCTGGGACCCCTCAGTCTGCAGACAGACGCTTTATCCACTGAGCCAAACCAGTTAGGGTGCCATTGGTATTTTAATGGGGAGTGCATTGAATCTATAGATTGCTTTGGGTAACATGGACATTTTAATGGTGTTGATTCTTCCTATCAATGAACATGGTATATCCTTTCAGTTGTTTATGTATTCCCCTCTCTCTTGTTTTCAATGTCCTCTGTTTTCTGAGTACAGGTCTTTTACTTTCTTAATTAAGTTTATTCCTAGGTACCTTAATTTTTTTGTTGTAATGGTAAATACGTTTTTTAAAAAATTTCTCTTTCTGTAAGTTCATTATTGATGTATTAAAAACCCCACATAGATTTCTGGGTGTTAATTTTGTATCATGCTACATTGTCGAATTTATTTGTTACGTCTTAATAGTTTTTTGATGGAGTCTTTAGGGTCTTCTATGTACACTATCATGTTATCTGTGAATAATGACAGTTTTATTTCTTTTCCAATTTGGATGCCTTTTATTTCTTCTTCTTGTCTATTTGCTATGATGAGCACTTCCAGTACTATGTCAAACAGGAGTGGTGCAAGTGGGCATCCCTTTCTTGTTCCTGTACTTAGGGGCAATGGTTTAGTTTTTGCCCATGGAGTGTGATATTGGTTGTAGGTTTGTCATATAAAGCTTTTACTATGTTGAGGTATGATTCCTGTATTCCCACTTTACTGAGGGTGTTTATCAAGAAAAGATGTTGCATTTTGTCAAATGCTTTTTCTGCATTGATTGATATGATTATATGATATTTATCTCTTATTTGGTTTATGTAATATATCACATTTATTCATTTGCAGATATTGTACTGTCCTTGCATCCTCGGAATAAATCCCACTTGGTCATGGTGTATGATCTTTCTAATGTAATTCTGGATCTGATTTGCTAGGACTTTGTTGAGGATTTTAGCATCTATGTTCATCAGAGATATTGGCCTGTAATTCTCTTTCTTTGTAGTGTCTTTATCTGGTTTTGGGATTAGGTAATGCTGGCTTCATAGAAAGAGCTTGGAAGTGTTTCTGTAGGTAGAGCACAGGAGGTTTGTCTCGGTGCAGTGGATGATGCAATGCTGTGAGCGCACTCCAGCAATTCAAATCTTTCTGGCAAACCAGGAAGATGGCAACATCCGTCTGAGCCCCTTCCAGAGCCGCCTACACAGTACCCTGACCTTTATGCTCATTGGCTCCCTAAGAAGACCTGGTGTTCCATGATTGGCTACCTCCGCTAATATATACCACTGTATTCCTCAATAAAATTAGACCTGCGTCACAGAACCTGGTCTCTGGAGTTGTGCATGCAAGTGTCCTACCGCTAGGGGCTCCATCGTCCTCACCCCTGGGAAATCCCCGGCTTCATGTTTCTTCCTTCCTTCCTCTTGAATTTTTGAAATCATCTGGAAAGGATAGGTTTTAGTTCTTCTTCGAATGTTTGGTAAAACTCCTCTGTGAAGCTGTCGGGTCCAGGGCTTTTGTTTGCTGGAAAGTTTTTGATGACTGTTTCAATTCCCTCCATTCAGATCTATTGTTGGTCTATTCAGATTTTTTTATTCTTCCTGATTGAGTTTTGGCAGGTTGTATTTTTCTAGGAACATGTCCAGTAATTCTAGGTTGACCAGTTCGTTGAATTAGAGTTGTTTGTAGTATTTCTTTTTTTACAGTCCTTTGTATTTCTGTGGGGCCTTTTGTTATTTTGCCTCTTTCATTTCTAATTTTGTTTATTTGAGTGCTCTCTCTTTGATTCTTGGTGAGCCTGGTTAGAGGTTCATCAATCTTGTTTATACTTTCGAAGTATCAACTCTTGGTTTTATTGATCTTTTGTATTTTTTTTTTTTTGGTCTGTATGTCATTTTTTTCTGCTCTGATATTTATTATTTCCTTCCTTCTGATCACTCTGGGTTTTTCTTGCTGCTCTCTTTCTAATTCTTTAAGTTGTAGAGTTAGATAATTTAAAAAAGTTTTTCATGTTTTTTTTTGTTGTTGTTGTTTGTTTTTTGTTTTGAGATAGGCCTGTATTGCCATGAACTTCCCTCTCAGGACTGCTTTCACTATGTCCCATAGATTTTGGATTGTTGTGTTTCCATTGTTATTTGTTTCTAGAATTTTTTAATTGCTTCTTTGATTTCTTTGGTAACCCAGTCATTGTTTAATAACATGCTATTTAGCCTCCATGTGTTTGAATTTTTTTCATTGTTTTTATTGTAGTTGATTTCTAATATTATGCCATTGTGATCTGCAATGATGCTTGATATGATTTCAATGTTTTTGAATTTGGACAGACTTTGCCTGTGTCCCAGTATGTGGTCTATCTTTGAGAATGTCCCATGTGCACTTGAGAAGAATGTATATTCTCTAGCTTGGAGGTAAAATGTTCTGAAGATGTCAATTAAGTCCACCTGATCTAGTGAATCATTTAAGATTGCTGTTTCTTTGCTGATTTTTTTTGTCTAGAGCCGTGGTCACCAACCAGTGGTCCACGGACCACTGGCTCTCCATAAGGTCTGAAAGGTTGGCGACTGCTGGTCTAGAGGATTTATCCTGTGATGTCAATAGGGTATTAAAGTCCCTGACAATGATGGTATTGCTGTCAATCTCTCCTTTGATATCTTCCAGAAGTATTTTTTTATGTATTTGAGTGTTCCTGCATTTGGGAGTGTATTTGTTTACCAGAGTTATATCTTCTTGTTGTATCGATCCCTTTAGCATATTATGCAAGGGCCCTCCTTATCTCTTATTATGGCCTTCACTTTAAGGTCTATTTTGTCAGATATAAGTATTGACACCGCAGCTTTTTATTTTTTAATTTTTCATTTCCGTTTGCCTTTCAGTCTGTGTGAGGCCTTTGTTCTGACATGGGCCTCTTGTAGACAGCATATGTATGGGTCATATTTTCTTATCTATTCCGCCACACAATATCCTTTGATTGGAGCATTTAACCCATTTACATTTACAGTTATTATTGATAGGTACTTTTTTGTAGCCATTTTTATTCTTTGTGCCTGTGTTCTCTCTGGCCTTTTTACAACAGTCCCTTTAGCATTTCTTACATTGCTGGCTTGGTAGTAATAAACTACCTTAGCAATTTTTTGTCTGTGAAGCTCCTTATTTCCCCTTCAATTTTGAATGACAGCTTCACTGGGTAGAATATTCTTGAATTCAGTCCCTCGCTTTGCAATGCTTTGTATACTTCATCCCATTCCCTCTGGCCTGCTGAAAAATCATCTGTTAGTCTAATGGGAGTTTCTTTGTAGGTAACTTTCTGTCTCTCTTTTTGCAGCCCTCAAGATTCTTTCTTTGTCATTAGCATTTGCCATTGTAATTATAATGTGTCTTGACATGGGTCTTTTTGGGTTCCTCTTGTTTGGGACTCCCCGTTCTTGTGTGATTCCTCCCCCCCATCCCAATCAGATAAGTTATTTTCTCATTATTTCTTTGAATATGTTTTCTATTCCTTGCTCCTCTTCTTGTCATTCTGGCACCCCTACTATATGTATGTTACTTTGTTTAAAATTGTTCCAAAGCTCCCTTAGGCTCTCCTCATGCTTTCTTATTCTTTTCTCTAATAGCTGTTCAAATTCGGTGTGTTTCACTGCCTATCTTCCCTAACTCACTAATTTGGTCCTCTGCTTCTTCTAGTCCACTGTTGAACCCTTCCATCATGTTTTTTATTATTGTTATATAACTTTTTAAAATTTCTTCCTTATTCTTGCATAAGCTGTTGATTTTTTCATCCATCTGGTTTGTGAACTGTATGACCATACTCTGAATTCTTTTTCTGACATATTGCATACCTCCATTTCATTTAGTTTCTTCTCTGGCAATTTCTTTCCTTTCCTTTGGGGATTGTTTCTTTGTCTCTCCATTCTAGCTGTCACCAGTCCAAGGCTCACTAGTGGGATGAATAAGGCCAGGGCCCACACTACAGCTTGGTGGGCAGGGAATGCAGACAGGGGCTTGCCTGGGGCCAAGGTCATCATTGCAGACTTGCCAGGCAGGGAACTCAGTCAGAAGTTTTCCTGCAGGAATTGTGGGATAAGGGCCAATGTCACTGTCTTGGCAGGCAGGGAGTTCAGTTACAGGCTTGCTAGCAGTACATGTGGGGCTGAGGTGATTCTGCGAGCTTGGCGGGCAGGGGGGGCACAGTTTGAGACTCACTGGTGGGATTCCCAAGAATGACATGGTGGCTGGCAGGAGGGGAACACACTCTGGGACTCACAGGAGCCCACATCTGGGGAGGTTGGAATCCTGGTGACTCTGGGTCTGTCTATAGCTGAGGTAGCAGGTCTTTGGCCAGAGTGGTTGCAGGGTCCAGGGTGGTGTATGAGGCCAGTCTGGAGGGTTATGAGGCTGGGATACTAGTTACAGTAGCTCACCCCTTTAAGATGTCATCATTTCTGTCAGAGATGGCTGCCAGGTAGTGATTGCAGTGGTAGCCAGGGCTTTCCATCTAAAAGAGCCCAGTTCTCCAGCCCCTGAATATCCTGCAGGGTCTCATTGTCCCTCATTCACACATAGACACATGCACACCACACACATCCACACCCTCCCCTCTGCTCCTTTGCTTGCTCACACTCTCTTCCTCACTGCCATCCTGCTTGCTGTCATCTTCCCTTTTCCAACTGGCAATTTTTAAAATATATATATTTTATTGATTTTTTTTTTATAGAGAGGAAGGGAAAAGGATAGAGAGTTAGAAACATCGATGAGAGAGAAGCATCAATCAGCTGCCTCCTGCACACCCCCAACCCCAACCGGGGATGTGCCTGCAACCAAGGTACATGCCCTTGACCAGAATTGAATCTGGAACCCTTGAATCCACAGGCCAATGCTCTATCTAGTGATCCAAACCAGCTAGGGTGTGGCAATTTTTTTAAAGGTAATACTCAGGTTTATGGATTTATGAGAAAATGGGGTTTCAAATGTTCCTACTGAGAATGTAAATTGGAATGTAAATTTGGAAGAAATCTGACAATATGTACCAAATCTTTAAAATTAAGCCATTTCTTTGAGTTAGAGAATTCATTTGTCTTGGTGTAGACCTCTTTGAATTCACTTTGATTGGGACTCTCTGTGCTTCCTGAACTTGTGTGACTTTTTCTTTCACCAGGTTAAGGAAATTTTCTGTTATTATTTCTTCAAATAGGTTTTCTATCCCTTGCTTACTTTCTTCTTCTTTTAGTACTCCTATGATGCATATGTAGTTACTTTTCATGGTGTCTCCAAACTCCCTTAAACTATCCTCCTGCTTTTTAATTTTTTCTTTTTGGTGCTCTGATTGAGTGATTTTTTTTTTCTACCTTGTCTTCCCATTTACTAATTTGATCCTCTGCTTCCTCTAATCTACTATTTATTTCTTCCAGAATATTCTTTATTTCAGCTATGTCATTCATCATTTCTGACTGATTGTTTTTTATGGTTTCTATGGCCTTTTTAATGCAGTTGAGTATCCTTATAGTCATTACTCTGAGTTCTGTATCTGATAAATTGCTCATCTCTATTTCATTTAGCTCTTCTGGAGAATTCTCTTGTTCCTTCATTTTGGGTCTGTTTCTTTGTCTCCCCATTTAGGTTGCCTATTTGTGCTTATTTATATTTATTAGTTTGATCTGCTATGACTCCCGGTCCTATTGGGGTGGACTTCTATAATAAGTGACTTGTAGGAGCCAGTGGTATAGTCTCTATGATTTTCTGAGCTGGGTGCTCTGGGAATGACCCTGTTATGGATTATGTGGGCCCTCCTGTTGTAATTGGCTTTTGATTGCTTTTGTGGGTGGAGTTGGCCATTGGGTTGGCTGACTATGAGGCTCAACCCTAATTATGTCTTTGTAACTGTTATACAGATGCTGACAGAACAAAACAAGAACAAACCAGAAACACCACACACACACACATATTAAAGACCAATAACAAGAATAAAACCAATATCACAACCATCAAAAAAAAAAAAAAAAAAAAAAAAAAAAAAAAAAAAAAAAAAAAAAAAAAAAAAAAAAAAAAAAAAAAAAAAAAAAAAAAAAAAAAAAAAAGAAAAAAAAAAGAAAGAAAAAAAGGAAGAAAGAAAAGAGGGGAAAAAAGACAATACTATATATCAAAAGATCAAGGAATTATAGCAGAAAGAAGGAAATGAAGGAGGAGAATGTGAAAGAAAAGAAGGTGGAGAAAAGAAACAAGTTAAGAATAAAAGATAAAAAATATATGTTGAAGTAATAATAATTAAAATAAGGTAATAATAATTAATAAAATAATATATGGACTAGGAAAAGGAAATTGGAGAAAAAATAAAATAAATAAAAATTTAAAAAGCAAAGAGAAAGAAAAAATGGATGAAGAAAAGGAAACAGAGAAATAAGGGATATGAGAGAATAAAAGAAAAGAAATGAAATGAAATATAAAAAAAATCTTATACACAAATTAATAATAAATAAAAAGAACTAAAAATTGGACTTTGCCTCCACAGATTTTTGTGCCTACTGAGTTCACCCTTTGGATCTGCTGTTTGTGGCTCTTGCTGGATTTGCTCTGACCTTGTCCAAGTCTAGACTCCTGGTGCACTGTTCATAGGCCTCCCACTAAGTTCTTTGATGCAGTCAATGTCAGTCACTTTTCTTGCCTGGCTTTAAGCCACCAGTCTGATGCTGGGCATGTCAGAGTCCTAAACAATCTGGTGTTTGGGGTCTCCAAAGCCCAGAGACTGGGTTTGCCTCAGGTCTTGCCCATTGAATGCCCTTGCTCTGAGTTGCTTTCCCTTCCCCCATGGATCTACACTCTGTGAGACTATCTGGGACCTGGCCAGGGTGGTTTAAACAGTCACATTGTGGGTGATGCTTGTAATCTGATGGAGTGGGGACAGACACTTCTGCTCCTTCACAGAGCTGTGCTGCTGCTGGCTGTACTCACTGAGGGGCTTGGATCTGCCGAAGAGCCCAGCACCTGCCTGTCTATCTGCTGGACAGAAACCCACCCAGGAGACACTGTTGCAACACCTCAACTTGCCTGGCTCCCTGGCCCCCCCTTACCACCACACAAAGGAGGAGTGGGTAAAAAAAGAAAAATCAGCCCTGCTTGCCACTCCAATCTTTCCATGAAGCCAATCCTCATGGGCAGGCTTCCACTCAGGCTCTGACTGGCCAAATGTTCGTGTACCCCGTGCCATCACATTGAGCAGTTTGGGCAGATTTCTAGCCCCACACTGTTTTCCTTTCTCTCAGATCACAGCAAAAAAGGGAGACATTGCAGTTTCACAGTTTGGAGTGGGGCATTATTCATATGCTTGAGGTGGAAGTGAGGTGGGCAAGTTCAATTTTTTTTCCTCCTAAGACACACAGACCAGCCCGTGTCCAACTCTCTGCCCAATGTTCTATTAGTAGATGGAGAATGTCTCAGAGTCACTGCTGGGTGTACTGATAAGCTTCTTATGTGGCTGAGTTTTGCAGTGTGGAACTTGACCACCTGGCTCTTCACCCAGTTACAGATAAGATCAATTGTCCTGGGCTGGTGATGGGAGTAAGGTACTTGTATTAGTTTCTTGTGGCTGTTGTAACAAATGACCACAAACTGGGTGGCTTAAAACAGCAAAAATTTATTTTTTCACAGTCCTGGATGCTACAAATCCAAAATTAAGGTGTCAGCAGGGCTGCACTTCCTCCAGGTGCTCTAAGAAAGATTCTACTTCCTGTCTCTTTCACCTTCTGATAGCTGCCAGTATTCCTTGGCTTGGGGTCACACCATTCTAATCTCTGCCTTCATAGTTACTTTGTCTCCTCCTATCTGTCTCTCTTCTCCATATGTTTCTTATTAGAAAACTTGTCATGGGATTTTGGGGCCCACCAAGATGACCATTTCATCCCAAGATCCTTAACTTAATTATTCCTGTAAGGTCACATTCCAAAGCTTAGTATGTAAACATATTTTAGGGGGGGCACCATTTAGCCTATGCGTATGCCCAAGTCTGAAATGAATGTGCTGGAAGCACCAGCTGCTGAAAAAAAGGCAGAGGGGTGTAGAGGCAGATGACATGGACCTATAAGAAGAAGGTTTCATAATGATTGATGAGTAACCAGCCATACAGGTTGTAGACAATCTACACTTCTGAGGCAGGGGGCTTCAAGGGAGGCATTGCTCATAGGAAAGCCAGGCTTCAGTCAAAAGACCAGGAGAATAGCCTGAGGCAACTGAAAATATATCAGATTCCTGATTGGGAAGATGGCCTATTGAGGAGGAGCAGAAGGGCTTTCAGGCAAATAGAGCCAGAGAATGTGTGTCAGGACTAGGAGGCTGAAGTCATGGACCAATAGCTACACCCCCACCAACTTCTGCCAAGGTCCCCTCCCACTTTCTACTCTCGCCATTCCTGGTCACTCACTTTGAGCTCTCCAAACCAAATCTGTTTTTACAAAGCTTTGTATGCCCTCAAGTCCCCATAGGCAGTGAGTGGGGTTGGCTTGTTTTGGTGTCTGGGAAGTGGCTAACCTTTGACTGATTTTTTTTTTCATCTGGCATATTATTATGCAGTCCTTACAGATAACAGTGTGGTTTTCTGTTCATAGTTGATACCACATCTGTATTAATGTAGTTAAATATATGTCCTCAGCTCTTCATGGTCTTATCTCATAGGAAGGATTGTACTAATAGAGGAATTTAAATCAACCCTGAAGGGAATGATTAAGGTTTACGAATAATTGTGTCATCAGTTATCTGTAATTTATCACATATTATTTGCATATGAAAGGCTACCCTTGGAATACTATGACTTCTCCTTCTTTGAATTATTATTTGGAAAGAAGAGAACAATTCAACTCTTCTAGGAAGGGAAGTCTGCAAAACCCCAATGTCAGTAGTTATTTTTGTTTTAAGTTTTAAAGAAAAGTTTTGAAGCATAGCATTAGATAGGTCAAGAAGAGTAGAGAGGACATTCGAGGGAAGAAAAACAATGTATAAAATTAATTTTAATTATTGGGGGGTGTGATGCCATTGATTTCTTTAAAGAATCTGATGAGAACTTTGGATTTTTAACCCTAGACAGACTCAAATGAGCACATACATATAAAATTCCACATGCATCTGGCAGGGTACTTGATCTCTTTGAAGCTCACCCATGAACTCCTAGGAGTGGATCCAAATCAGCCAGTTAAGGCCCCTCTGGAACATGACAGGCTTAGAGCACACTAGAAACATCAGCTCCATCGAGAAAAGAGAAAAGAAGAAGACAAGGTTGGAAAGTTAGTTAGTGAGGCTCAATGGCAAGATTCAGGGCACATAACTGTGTCTGTAGTTGACCCAGAGCTATTCAATATTTTGGGCAGGATGCATACCAAACACCGGGAATCCCAGGTCTTGTGCTCTAGTGGCCTCGTTTGTAAAATGTGGATGTTCTCAGAGTCAGCATGAGAACAAAGTGAGATATTGTGAGTGAAGGTGTTTGTAAATTTTTTAGGTTATAATGTATAAAATGGAGAATTGGGAAGATGAATCAGGTTATAACATGGTGGGTATATTCACATACAGCCCTCAACTGTGGGGTAGGGAACATTTAATGTAGTTGGGACGATTAGTAAGGGCAAAAGAATAAAAAAAGCCATGAATACATTACAGAGTAAACCATGGGGAATGAAATTATTATTTTTGAAGTAAGGGGTCATGCTCCAGATAGATTATTAACTTTGTGTGAATGGAAAGGTCTTGAATGAGATCAGGAAGAGGATGAGAAATGTTCATCTTGAAAACCCTGAATTTTGCCAAAGGCCTTTCTTCCAAAACCAGATGGTACATAAATTAGATTTTCTGTGCATTACAGAATATTAAATTTTATAACCAAACCAAATTGATGTCTTATGCTTGGAACCAATGCATTCATGAATCTATTGGGAATAGCTTAGATTATTTTAACTATTGATTCATGAAAAAGGTTTTGGCAAAGGGTCTCAGTGAAGGAATCAAGCCAGAAACAGCATTTGTCATACCAGATGGGTTGACTCATCCTTTGGACTGAAAAATTCACCTGTCTTTTTGTGGAAACTGCCTAGTGGTCTATTAAATGGGGCAGGGACATTTGTTATAAATCAATAGATGAGTCTTGATTATCTGATGTATATGGGCTTCTGGCACACTTTCGTTTGGTGCTCAATGCTACTACAAAGCTGGTATTTTAGAGAAACTTAATAAAAACTAGTTTGGATATTCAAAGGTCAGCTATTTGGAAGAGGAAATCTGAAATTGGTCCATAGCCACTTTGGGAGAAAGAAGACGTTACTAGAAGTTGAGAACCTACTACACATAAGAGACAAGTGAGGTCATCTTCTCTAAAGAAGCCACAGAAGGACCTTAGTGTCTTAACACTAAAAAGTAATTCCTTGAAAAGTTACTTGGATTCAAAATTGCGGAGATTGCTCTTCCCATGACTTTTCCTTGGCTGTCTTATTCTCATCATTTAAAGTTCAGCCAAAATGTCACTTTCTTACCTGAGTAGCTTCCTTACCCCCAATCCTGCTTCCACAATTTCTGTCATATTACCCTGCTACTTTCTCCCTCATTTTTATACTGAGTACTTGTTTAGGGCCTTTCTCCCTCCCACAAGGGATCCTGTCTGTCTTGCTCTCTGCTGTATTCCAAGCCCTTAGCACAAATCTGATCCATATTTGTTGAATGGATAAATGTGTGGAGCTTTTGAAACATGGAAACAAACCAATTTGCTGACCAGTTCTCGGAGTCCCAGACCTTTTATATTTTTTATTCTGACAAATCTTTCAGATTCTATAACTGTAAGATATCTCCCTCTTTCTGTTGCTGCTGTCCTAATTCAGACTTTTCTTACATTTGGACCATTTCATTGGCCTCCAAAATGTTCTGCCTGTCTTCAGTCTCCTTCCTCTCCAGGTCATTCTGTGAACCCCTGCTGCATCAATTTTCCGTGTTCTATTTAGAGAACAAGCCATTAGTCTGACTTTCAAGTTCTCTCAACTCTGTCCTTGGTTCCCATCTTCTTCTTTATATTCCTTTGATTCAGTCAAGTCAAAGTACTCCTCCCTTTCCACACAGAGCCTGCAGTTTCCTGCCTCCAAGCCTCTACTCAAATATTGTCTTTAGTTGACCAAATATTAGCTAACTTTTAAGATCATACTCAAATATTCTCCCTTCCAAGGAAATTTCCCTGATTTTACTAAACTGAAAGTAAATCCTGCTTCTTTCAAGTTTTCTAAAAACTTTATTTGTTCTTCTCTTAAAGTATGAAACACTACATAAATATCTGGCTTCCTCCAATTGACCATGAATTAGTTGAAGGTGGAGACTAAACTTTATTCACCCTTGCTTTTTTCTTTTTAAATAATTCTTTATTGTTGAAAGTATACATATGTCTCCTTTTCCCCCCCACTCTACCCCCTCCAGCCTGCTCCTGTCCTCTGCCCCTGGACCTCACTACCCCATTTTCTGTGACCATGGGCCTTGCATATATGCATACAAGGTCCTTGGTTGATTACCTCCCATCCACCCACCCTCCCCTGCCGTCCTTCTGAGATTGCGCACTTTGAATCTCGGGATTCACTCTGTTCATTAGTTTATTTTGTTACTTAGATTCCACATATGAGTGAGAGCATGTGAATCTTGTCTTTCTCTGAGTTATTTCACTTAGCCTGATACTTTCTAGGTCCCTCCAGGCTGCCTCAAAGGGTAAAAAATTCTTCTTTTTTAGTGCTGCATAGTATTCCATGGCATAAATGTACCACAGATTGTTTTATCCACTCACCTACTCACCCTTGTTTTCTATAAAGCACTAGCACAAAGCCTTGAGCACAGGAGACAGTAAGAGTTGTAGAATGAAGAATCATGTCTTCATTCTTTTTTTAAAAATTAAATCTTTATTGTTCAGATTATTACAGATGTTCCTTTTGTTCCCCCCCATAGTTCCCCTCCCCCTGGTTCTCCCCCCCCCCACCCAATGCCCTTACCCCCACCACTGTATTCATCCGTAGATGTAAGATTTTTGTCCAGTCTCTTCCCATACCTCTCATGTCCCCTTTCCCCTGAGAATTTTCAGTCCATTCCCTTTCTATGCCCTTATTTATATTCTATTCACCAGTTTATTCTGTTCATCAGATATTTCTATTGGCTCATTATATTCACTTGTTGATAGATATCTATTTGTTGTCACTTTGTTCATACTTTTTATTTTTACCTTTTTCTTCTTCTTCCTCTTCTTAAAGAATGCCTGTCAGCATTTCAAATAATCCTGGTTTGGTAGTGATGTACTCCTTTAACTTTTTCTTGTCTGTGGAAGCTCTTTATCTGACCATCAATTTTACACGATAGCCTTGCTGGGTGGAGTAATCTTGGTTGTAGGTTCTTGCTATTCATCACTTTGAATATTTCTTGCCACTCCCTTCTGGCCTGCATAGTTTCTATTGAGAAATCAGCTGACAGTTGTATGGGTACTCCCTTGTAGGTAACTAACTGTTTTTCTCTTGCTGCTTTTAATATTCTCTCTTTGTCTTTTGCCCTTGGCATTTTAATTATGATGTATCTTGGTGTGGTCCTCCTTGGATTCCTTTTGATTGGGGTCCTCTGCGCTTCCTGGACTTGTAAGTCTATTTCTTTCACCAGGAAGAGGAAGTTTTCTGTCATTATTTCTTCAAATATGTTTTCAATATCTTGCTCTCTCTCTTCTTCTGGTACCCCTATAAATCTGATGTTGGTATGCTTAAAGTTGTCCCAGATGCTGCTTACACTATCTTCACACTTCTGGATTCTTTTTTCTTTTTTCTCTTCCAGTTGGGTGCTTTTTGCTTTTCATGTTTCAAATCTTTTACTTGATTATTGCAAACGTCTAGTCTATTGTTGAATCTCTGTATAATATTACTAAGTTTATCTGAGGATTCTAGAAAATTCTTGAAAAACCTTAAAACCATAGTTCTGAACTCTATATCCAGTACTTTGTTTTCCTCCATTTCTGTCATTTGTGACCTGTTTCTTTGTCTCTGCATTTTGGCTGCTTTCCTGCGTTGATAGAGTGGCTTTCTATGCTAGGTGTCCTATATAGGGCCCAGTGATTCAGCTTCTCCAATCACCTGGAGTGGACACTCTTGTTGTACGCCTTTGAAGGCTGGGTGCACAGTCTTGTTGTAGTTATCACTGGGAGGAAATGACCTCCAGGCCTTTCTCCTCGTTGTTTGGGGTTTGGAACTTTTGGAGTTCTGTCCCAGCTGCAGTCCCTTAGGTTATGCTGCAGGTAGGCAGGTACACAGCTTGGGTGGGGTTGTAAGTTGGGTGGGCGGGGTCTCAGAATCACCAGGGTGGAGCAAGCCACGGTGGATGCCCCTCTGCCAACTCGGTGGCTTTTCTTGGATTTGGCATTTCCACGGCCCTGGCATCTGTGTGCTCCTGAGTCCTTGAGTCTCCGTGTCAGTGATAGCTGCGAACAGCACTGCTAGAATGCCACTTCCACCCTGTTGCCTGACAGCCCCCATCACATGCAGTGCAACCCCGGAGTTTATAATCTCTTTCCAAGCTGCGGACCTAGGTGCTGCTGCCACCCCCTTTCGCCTGCACTGCCTCCGTTTCATGAGCATCTGTACCTCTCAGTTTTGGCACTGGGGACTTCTACTAAGTCTCAATGCACTCCTTCTCTTGCCTTCTAGTTGTAAAGCTTCCCCTCCCTTGGTTCTGGAGGATGGCTGTTTATCTTTATAGTTGTATTTTTATAATATAGTTGTGGGAGGTTGCATGTTTAGGTATATACCTCATGCCACCATCTTGGTTCTCCCTCATTGGTTCTCACGTCTGCATTCTTGTTTTGGTCAGTTTTATTTTAAGGTCAGAAAAATGTGAAACATCCTGCAATATATTCATCATGATTTTTGCCAAGAGAAGAAATTTGTCTCCTGTTTGAAGAATTGCCTGGTGATAGATTGTGGTTTGGATGGTAAAAAAAATCACAAAGAACTTGGCAATTTGCAACAGGCTTTACTTCACCTGATCCCACAAGTTTTTCAGTGTGTCATACGTGTCTCTAATTCATAGTTGAGGAACCTGAGACTCAAAGGGGAGAAACTGCTGAAATGAGACAGCCAGTATGTGGTAGTAGAATAGGAATTTTAAGGGAACATAGGCATATTTAGAGAATTTTTAGAATTGGGGCCCGTGGAAAAAAACCATAGGGCCACAGATGTCGGAAGGTACATTTCCATAACACAAGAAAGCCAGACACAGTTACATTTCCATAAGACAAGGGAGCAGCAACAGGTATTTTTCCATAATACAAGGGAACTAGAAGTAGACAGAAAAGGTCTATATTTACAAAATAAAGAAGGAGGAAGAAAGACCAGAAGGAATGGGAGGACCATGAGGGAGGAGGGTCTCAGGAGTCACTATAGTAAACCAATTCAAAAGGGACTATTGACTAATCAGAGGGGATATCAGGACACATGAACTGTAGCCTTTATAAACCATGGAAACAGGAAGTCAGTGGGACCCTTTCCCCCTCCCCATGAGGGAGTCTGTACTTGTTCTTCAATAAATCTCCACCTTTGCTATACTACCCTCTGTCTGTGGATTCATTCTTCTACTCTGGCGAACAAAGAATCCGGGTTCCAGTCCAAAAATTCCATTTCAGTAAGACTACTACTTGGGTCTTGTGATTGTAGATGAGGTGGTCTCTCCTATCTCTATTGCTGTTCTCCAGCCCTCATCATGAGGTGGGTAGAGACTGATAATTTCTTACTGGAGTTTAAGGAGTTAGCCCAGAAACTCCAGTATTTCCAATGAGCATTTATCCTGGGTGAGAAAGACCGAAGAGAAATGAACCAAGCTTTCAATTCAAGAAGTTGGAATAAAGAACAATTTGAAAAGTAGTCCAGTTGGGATTAGATAGTGATTGAGACAGTTTATGAATTATATGGAAAGTATTCTTACTTGTGAACAATGAGCTGGTCAAGTGTAGGCATCTTTGTGCCTGATTCCTCATGACTCTGATTATATATAAAAGGCAAAAAGATGGAAGAGAAAGAGTTTAGACCTAAAGAGGCCTGGGCTCAAACCTCACTGAGGCTTATTACTCTGGGTTGCCTGCTTTGAGAAAATTATTGTCTAAGTCCACATTTCCTTATCTATAAATGAAATAGTTGTAATATTTATGTCTCAGATGCTATAAACTTGTTATCCCATTCAATTCTCCCCAGACACAGAAGTATTTTATTTTACTAATTTTTACTCCTTCCTAATTATCTAGACAAGAAAATGGGTTGAGAGCAGTTAAAAGCCAGCAAGAGGTTGCCAAGAAAATGTACCATAGTGTACTCACTCAATGTACCAGCTTCCATCTACAAAAGATAGGAATAGGAAAACACATCCCAGTGTGATGCTCAGATAAGAAAATGTGTTTAAAGTGTAAAGATGATATTAACTAGATCCATTCTCATTTCTTTTAACAAATGTTTATGAAAAAACTAGAGGCCTGGTGCACAAATTCATGCATCTGTGGGGTCCCTTGGCCTGGCTGGTGATTGGGGCCCATCGGAGCTGCTGGCCAGAGGCAGGGAGGTTGGCCAGCCACAGGAAGTTGGCTGTGGGAGTGCACTGACCACCAGGAGGCAGTTCATGCATCAAGCATTTGCCCTCTGGTGGTCAGTGCATATCATGGCAACCAGTCAAGCAGTCGTTTGGTCATTCAGTTGCTTAAGCTTTTATATATATAGATAAGTATACCCAGGTATTTCTTTAAATCATATTTAAATTATAAATCCTTTGTCTAAAGATGATGACTAGTCAATCAAGTTCATGTTTATTCTCAGCTTTTTTGAGTAAAGGTGTTGCTGAGGAAAGCTCACCCCTGGAACATGAGACTGAGTCGAGCTCTATCCTTCATGGCATGACAGCACATCACATTGCTGCAAAAGGCCCTAAGAAGCAGGGAAGAGCCTTTGAGGTAATTTCAAAGTTTAATGGGTGCAACAGAAATTAATCAAGAAAAAAAAACCTGGGCCCTGCAGGCATGGCTCAGTGGTTGAGCATCAACCTATGAACCAGGAGGTCACAGTTTGATTCCCAGTCAGGGCATATGCCTGACTATGGGCTCCATCAGGGTGGGATATGCAGGAGGCAGCAGAACAATGATTCTCTCTCATCATTGATGTTTCTATATCTCTCCCCTTCTCCCTTCCTCTATAAAAGCAATATATATAAAACCTGGAAAGAAAATACTGTACAAGAATTATTTGCTGGTCTGGAAAGGCTCAAAACTGTATTTAATACAAATGTTTTCATTAGACTTCCTAATGATCATTCCAGCATCAGTGCCTCAAATGAATGCCAGTAGCAGGAGATTAATTTCTGGGAGGGGAGAGGACTTTGAGGACCCAGGAGAGAGCAGAGTCACAAGAATGACAAAACTAAGACTCAGCTCAGATTTTGAGTTTTGCTCTGCCTCTTAGCTGTGTGACCTTCAGCCAATGCATGTACACTCCTGTGACTCTGTGAAGGAGATTGCTAGTTATTCCTCAAATAATTTTCCTTCCTTGGGGCATATAGGAGAAGCTAGTAGTGACCCTGGGAATGATTTTGGCCAATGGGATGAACATGGAGGCACATATGCCATGTCCAGGCTTGGCCTGTTGAAACCTTCATGAGCTCCTCTACACTCTCTCTTTCCCTACCTGCTGGTGGGGAGGAGAAGGCTCTGAACACCTAGAAGAGGGCAGAGCCACAGATGTAAGGGGCCTGGATCTCAAAATGTAAATGAAAGTTCGCCATACCAGAGGTGTTCTATGGACTTGACAGAAGAGGAAATAAACTTGTATTATGTTGAATCACTGTTAAGTCTGTTACCACATTTAGTGTTACCTTTACTTATACAGATTCATTTTCCTTGTTGATACTGTGGGGGTAATATTAGTCTTAAGTCAGTTATAATGTACAGCCATGAGTGGCTTAACAACAGGGTTATGTTCTGAGAAATGCATCATTAGGTGGTTTTATCTTTGTGTGAATGTGGTAGAGTGCACTTACATAAACACAGAAGGTATAGCCTGCTACACACCTGGGCGCTATCTTATAGCCTATGGCTCGTAGGCTACACACCTATACAGCATGTTACTGTAGTGAATATTGTAGGCAGTTGTAACACAAGGTAAGTATTTGTATATCTAAACATAGGAAAGGTACAATAAAAGTCCACGTGTAATAAAAGGGTAGTATGCTAATTAGACCAGATGTCTTCTGGATGACTGTCTTTCCTGACAAAGCCTGGCCAGCGGGTCTCCAGGTGAAGAAGCCACCCACTGGCTGGTCCTGGGGAAGAAGCTGCTCCTCTGACCAGCCTCCACTATGGACCTGTTCAGGGACCTGCAGAGCCTGAGCGCTCACCAGCTGCCGGTAAGTGAGGGGTTGCCCTCCCGGTGAGGAGAAGGGGGCAGGTGGGTGGGCAGGTGGCCTAAGGTGCAGGGCAGGCAAGTGTGCTTGCCTTGGGCCGGCTCCAGCATGCACACTCAGCCCCTGAGCGCTCCACCATGTTTGCTCTGTAGGAAGAAAGGTCTCTGCTCAAGGTGCAGGCTGGGGCAGCGCTGGCCCTGCAGCCCAGCTTCAGCAGCTCAGCATTGGCCTGGTCAGAGTCCTTCTGCCTTCGCACATGACACAGCATCTGGTCCTCTAGCCTGCAGCCCTCTGGCCTGGGTCTAAATCGCTTTTTCCTTGAGCAACGTTTTTCCATGCGCATGTGTGTACAAACAAGTTCAGGGTTTGGTTTTTACCCCAGAGATTTAAGGAAACGCCAGCATTATCTTTCGTGGTTTTGAATCATCCTCTGTGCTTCCCTGATTTTTTGGTTGATAGTAGTTTCCCGAGTCATGGAAAGTCTCCCTTTCCCCAGAATTGGGAACACCATCCCAGGTCCACCCATCGGCTGGCCCTGACTGTAAGGATGAGTTCCTGCAGGCTGGGGTTTGATGCCCACACATTAGCAGTAAACCAGTGCTTTTGTTATTGCTGTGTCTGGGTTTTAATTGGACAGATGCCCAGCAGTCCTGGCGAAGAAGCTACCTGGTACTCCGGGGGGCCAGCTTAGCAAAATCTTGCAAAAGGAGAATTCTGTCTGTGTTTCCCCAAATTCCTCAGCCCCTACTCACCCCTCTGCAAAGGCACAGAACAAGTGAAGCCCCTTAAATAAAAATCAGAGGACTCCAACAACAGTGGGCCTCTCTCATCATAGTCATTTGGACTGGATGGCATTTGAGTATTTATCTAGGCACCATGACAGAGAAACACAAGCTCAAGTCATGATCTCTGCCCTTAAATAATTCACAATCTTATTAGAGCGAGTGGATGATAAAAGCGCAGTAATGACATCAGAATATAAGGCAACAGCCCTAACTGGTTTGGCTCAGTGGATAGAGCATCGGCCTGCGGACTCAAGGGTCCCAGGTTCGATTCCAGTCAAGGGCATGTACCTTGGTTGCAGCCACATCCCCAGTAGGGAGTGTGCAGGAGGCAGCTGGTCGATGTTTCTCTCTCATCGATGTTCTAATTCTCTATCCCTCTCCCTTCCTCTCTGTAAATAATCAATAAAATATCTTAAAAAAAAGAATATAAGAAAACACTACAGAGAGGAACAGAGGCAATTGCTAGGGTGATTTTCCAACAATTAGTACAAAGAGTATATGCTATGAATTACATAAAAAAATATGTGTGGAAGTAGCTGCTTCATGAGTATGGGATCCCTTCCTATTTTAAAGGAAGCTGAGTTCCATGTGAACTGTGTACTATGCTATGATATCTGAGGCACAGAACAAGGGAGGCCCTAAGTGTACTATGCTTTTATATTTGAGTCATTCTTTATTGTCCAATGTGATTTATTTCTGTACACCTCAGTTTTGTAATAGTTAAATTACTAGAATAATACATCTTGCTATAAAATATTACTAGAAGATCAAATGATCAGATGACATTTATTGTTATATAATATAATAAAAGAGTAATATGCAAATTGACCATTACCCGAGACACCTAAGCCACACCCACCAGCCAAACCATGCCTCCCAGCCAATCAGAGTGGCTGAATGCAAATTAACCCAGCCAAGATGGAGGTCAGCAGCCATGGAGCTAGAGCAAACCAGAGGCTTCTTTGCAACTGCCTGCCTAGGCTGGCTGAGCCTCTGCTCACAGCCAGGCCCACCAGCCAATCAGAGCGGCTGTATGCAAATTAACCCAGCCAAGATGGAGGCTGGCAGGGCGGCTCTGCACTAGGAACCTCCGCAGCTGGCATAGCTGTGCCAGGTGTGTCAGCTCAGTGGGGGGGGGGGCCTGGCATGGGGCCTCCTCGGGGCATCCAGGAGCACCTGTCCCGGGTCCACTGCCTGGCTCCACCCCCTGGGGGCCTCCACCAGGCCTGCGGGAGAGCGGGTCCTCCACGGGGCTTGCAGGAGCAGCCATCCTGGGTCCACTGCCTGGCTCCACCCCTGGGGGCCTCCTCGGGTGTCCAGGAGCGCCCATCCGGGGTCTGCTGCCTGGCCCCACCCCCGGGGGGCCTCCTTGGGGTGTGCAGGAACAGCTGTCCTGGGTCCGCTGCCTGGCTTTGCCCCCCAGGGGCTTCTTTGGGGCATCCAGGAACGCCTGTCCTGGGTCCGCTGCCTGGCTCTGCCCCGGGGGCCTCCTCGGGGTGTCCAGGAATGCCTGTCCTGGGTCTGCTGCCTGGCTCCGCCCCGGGGGCCTCCTCAGAGGCATGCGGGAGTGCCAGTCCAGGGTCCGTTACCTTCATCCGTCCCCCAGGGGCCTCCACAGGGCATGTGGGAGCGTCTGCTGCACAGTGCAGAGAATCTGAAGCCAGTCTGCTGCCCGGCTCCACCCCGGATGTGTTTGCTCAGCAGCAGGGCCCCACCGAGGGATCCTGCACCAGCGTCCGCCCCTGGCTTGCCATCCAGCTCTGCGCCAGGTGTGTCCCCTCAGTGGTGGGGGCCCACCAGTCATGTTCGATTGTGGGCCCTCCGGTGGGAAACATCCAAGCCTGCACTCACCAGCCCTCCCACCGCCCAGTGCACGAACCCTGAAGGGTCTGTGGGCAGCCTGAAAATGGCCCTTAGCCCCTCACCCAGACTGGCCAGGCACGCCAGCAGGTGGACATACCCCCCGCCCCCACTGAGGTGTCCCAGACTGCAAGAGGGCACAGACTGGGCTGAGGGACCCCCCCCCCACCCCGAGTGCACAAATTTTTGTGCACCGGGCCCCCAGTAGACTTCATAAACACTGTACACTTAAGCTAAATAAATTTATTTAATTTTTTTCTTCAATAATAAATTAAGCTTAAAAATAGAACCATTACTTTATTGTGCATATGGTTTGTTATTGGCCAAAACATCATCATGTGTAGCATGACTATAGAGGAAATCACTGCAGAAACCCTAAAATCTCTCATTATAAAACTTATTAGGGGCCCAGTGCACAAAAATTTGTGCACTTGGGGCTTCCCTCAGCCCGGCTTGTGCCCTCTCGCAGTCTGGGACCCCTCAGGGAATGTCTATCTGCTGGCATGCCTGGCCTGCCTGGGTGAGGGGCTGATGGCTGTTTGCAGGCTTACCAAGCCCCCCAGTGGGGACCTTCACCCCATGGGGGTGTGGCCAGCCTGAGTGAGGGGCTGTGGACCATTTTCAGGCTGCCCACAGTCCCTTCAGGGTTCGGGTCCCTACTGAGGTGCCTGGGCAGCCTGAGTGAGGAGCTGAGGGCCGTTTTCAGGCTGTCCACAGCTCCCATTGACCCAATGTCCCAGCGAGGCTGGCTGGATTCAGGTTTCTGGGGTTTATTTATCTTCTATAATTGAAACTTTGTTGCTTTGAGCAGAGGCCTAGGCAAGCAACAAAGCCTCCTGTTTGCTTCAGCTCCTTGGCTTCTATAATTGAAACATTGTTGCCTTGAGCAGTGGCCCAGCTGGTCTAGGCAGGCAGTTTCATCGCTGGTGCAATGGAAGCCTCCTGTTTTCTCTAGCTTAGTGGCTGCCAGCCGCCATCTTGGCTGGGTTAATTTGCATATCACTGTTCTGATTGGCTGGGGGCTTGGCTTGGCTGGTGGGCATGGCTTAGGTGTCTCAGAGTGATGGTTAATTTGCATATTACTCTTTTATTAGATTAGAAGATAGTCAGCCTACTTACAGACTAATGGCATCTGACTAGGTCCATAGTTGTCCTGTCCCTAGTCAATACTGGGCCAGGCTTCCCCACAGAAGAAGTCTAGAACCCCAAGCCACAGCCTTAAGCTGGGCACTGCTGATGTCCAAGATGATGCCATACCACACACTTGTTTCTCCCCAGTGGATGATGCAGAGCAGGCTAAATCTTCCCACTCATCCCTGTAAGGTGCATCTGAGCCTGTGTTAAAATTTTATTTTGCTACCTGGAATTTCCACCACACCCCTCAAAAAAGATTATTATTTTTTCTGATGAAAAAATCATTATATATGTGGAAAATTTGAAAAGAAAATTTAGACTAAAAATTTCTACCCACTAAAGATTATTATTATTAATATCATGGCATATTTCTTTTCAAAATTATATTTATTTATAATCCTCACTTGAGGACATATTTAGAGAGGGAGAGGGAGAGAAATAGAGAGGGGGGGGAGAGAGAGAGAGAGAGACAGAGAGAGAGCGAGAGAGAGAGAGAGAGAGAGAGAGAGAGAAAGAGACATTGAGGTGATAGAGAGAGACATCGATTGATTGACTTCCTTATACCCCTATAAGGGATCAAACCCACAACCCAGGTGTGTGTCTTGATCAGGAATTGAACCAGAGACCTCCTGGTTCTTGGGTTGATGCTCAACTGCTGAGCCACACCAGTCGGGCCATCTTTTTTTACTATAGCCATCCTGCTAGGTGTATAGTATCTCATTGTAGTTTTGATTTGCATTATTCTAATGATTAGTGATGTTGAATATCTCTTTATATCTTCTTTAGAGAACTGTATATTCTTTGTATGTCTTCTTTAGAGAAATGTATATTCAAATCCTTTGCTCATTTAAAATTTTGATTGTCTTCTTATTGTTGAATTGTAAGACTTCTCTGTATATTCTGGATACTAGATCCTTATCCTATATGGTTAAAGAGCTAATATATTAATTAGACTGAACAGCAGAACTACTGTCTGGATGACCTTCAGGACGAAGCCGGGGCTGTGAGGGTTGGCTGAGGCTTTGAAGGGCTGCAAGGGCTGAGCCCCTGGCAGGAATTTTGTGCATCAGGCCTTTAGTTATATATAAGGTTTTCAAATATTTTTTCCCCCCATTCTGTGGCTTGTCTAATCCATTTTAAATTTTGATTTATCTGTTTTTCTTTTTGTTGTTTGTACTGTTGATCTCCTTTCTAATCTAAGGTCATAAAATTTACTTTTGTTTTATTCTAAGAGTGTCATAGTTTTAGCACTTAAGTCTCTGATTCATTCTTTTGTGTGTAGATATTCAGTTACCTCAACACCATTTTTTGAAATGGTGTTGAGGTATTCTTTCCTCATTGTGTTATCTTAACACCCTTGTTAAAAATCAATTCCTATAAATATATGAATATATTTCTGTACTCTCAATATATATCTATCCTTATGCCAGTACCACACTGTCATAATTAGTGTAGTTTTCTCATAAATTTTAAAATTGGAATGTCTGTATCTTTCACTTTTGATTTTTTTTTCAAGATTGTCCTGGTTCTTTTGAGTCCCAGATATTTCTACATAAATATAGGAACCATTTGCCAATTTATGCAAAAAAGTCAGCTGGCATTTTGATAGGGATTGTATTGGATTTGTAGACCAATTGGAAAGTATTGCCATCTTAATATTATTTAGTCTTCCACAGTGTTATTTTTTTTAATTTAATTTATTTTTATTGTTCAGATTATTACAGTTGTTCCTCTTTTTTCCCCCATAGCTCCCCTCCTCCCAATTCCCACCCCAACCTCTGACCTTGCCCCCCCCATTGTCCTCATCCATAGGTGTACAATTATTGTCCAGTCTCTTCACGCATCCCCAACACCCTTAACCCCTGAAAATTGTCAGTCCACTCCCTTTCT
>PVJC01016728.1:0-33367 GCA_004026665.1 Murina feae | reverse complement strand
TCCAGAGAGAGGGGTGCGAGGGGCCTGGCCTCCATGCACTCTCGGGCTCTGGTAGTGGCCTTCTGTGGCCGGCGGAAAACAAGGGTGGGGGGTGGGGTCGGCGTCTGCGTTGCCTGCTGGAGAAAGGTTCAGTAGGGAGGATGAGGACAGGGTATGGTGAGGAAGAAGGAGGTTTCCAGAGGAAGGCGGCAGAGGCTTAGATGAGGCAGTGAGGAATGAAGCAGTATCAGTAGGCAGAGAAAGCTTAGGGAGGGGCGGGAGCGCAGACAGGGAAAGACTTGGAGAAAGGCCTGGGAAAGGTCCTGGAGAGAAAAGGTAACGTGGACTCAGACCAGTCCCTCAGACTCGGCAAACTCCCTGAGTGGGCAAGGGGAGCGGGAGGGCCATGGGACTCGAGTGTGAGCGGCGAGCGGAGAGATGAGGCAGGGTTCCAGGGCAGGGTCCGGCGAAGGGGTGGGGGTAGGGCAAGAGGGAAGGCCCGGGGTGGCCAGAGTGGGTCCCAGAGAAACGGCAGAGGTGGAGGAAGAGGCGGCGGGTGGGAGTGCAGGGGTGGTTGGAGTGGAGAGGGGAGAATACGGAGGTGGCAGAGCAGAGAGATAGTCTGGGAGGTCAGAGGCGGAGAGAGGGGGAAGGAGTGCTAGGTTGGATGGACATGGAGCTTGGGCAGGTAGAACAGTGGGGACAGAGATGGGGGGATGTTTGCTCCCAAAAAAAGGCCTGGACATAGGGTACCTCAGAGTCTTTACCCCTCCTTAAAAAGTGAGGCGCTTAGCCTGGAGGGTTTGAGAGTACCCCAATTTGGAAAAGTTTTGGAGGAGACACCCTAGAGGCATCTGCGGGTCGATCTTGGATTCAGAGGATCCCATGGTTTGGGGGAGAGCCCTTCTGTTCTCCGAGAGACGGGGGGAGTCCGTCAAGAGAGGCGTCCCTCGGTTGACGGAAACCCAAAATCGAACGGGGACCCGCTAGAGGCCAAGGACATCTCCTGTGGTCTCTAGAGGTCAGACGGGGTCCTCCTGGAGGACGGGAAGGGTCTCGACACAGCCGTGATTTCGGACGAGAGCCCCGGACGGGTCTCAGAGAACAGAAGGTGGGAGGAAGGAGAGGCAGGGGGCCTGGCCCTCTGCACTCTCGGGGTAATGGACTTACGGAAGAAGGAGGGTTCCGAGGGAATCCAAGATGGATTGGAAGACGGCTTGCTGGGGAGGCGGGTCTGGGCCAGCCAAACTCCTCAACTCCTCTGGTCACTCAGAATCTGGGAGTAAGCCCTGTCGAGCTGCCGCTGTCAACTGCTTCCCAGGTTGTAAGAATGAACCGGGGCGAGGGTCGTCCAGGCCTGGGGAACCCGTCCCGGGTTTCGGCACCACGATGTTTTGTTAAGCCGTCGAAGAATTAAAGATGGAGGCAAATGGGAATCATCCAGGCTTTATTAGGAGCAAACGGACGGACCCAGGGCTCCCCGGGAAGGGAAGGAGAGCCATGAGGCCGCACTTGAATTGAGCTGGGCTGAGTTTTTAAGGCCTGGGGCGGGTAAGGGAGGGGAGGGGTTGGGTAGGAGGAAGTGGTCTTTGGAATGTATGGAGCTTCCACACCCCAGGGTGCTGCCGACGCCGGGAACTATAGATACCAGGATGCCAGGATACTGCCGTTAATGGTCGGGGCGGTCAGGCTGCATCTGGCTGGGGGTTGGGGGGGAAATGGTTTATGGCTTTCTCTGGTGGGTGGATGCTCGGACATCTTGGACATTGACCACGATCATGGGCTCACCTGGGAGTCAAAAATGCAGAAATCCAGGCCCCACCCCAGGCCACCTGAATGGAAGTCTAGCAAAATCCCCAGGTGGTTTAAATGTACCCCTGCCCGTCCTCAGGACACTGCCTCATCCCAAGGAGATGCAGCTTCTGCCCAGGCTACTGCTGGGAGGGGCTGGAGAGGCCAGCTAAGCCTGGGGGTGGGGGGCAGTAGCCTGAGGCACAGCACTAAGGCATGGGGAGGGTGGCTGGCAGCCCTTGGAGACATGGCCTCCCCTGTGAGGCCCAAGCAGGGAGTGCCCTGTACCTGTGAGTGCTTCAAACCCAGCCGCAGCTGCAAAGCAGCCAGAGGAGGGGCTGGCTCAGCCCAATCCTGACCCAGGATGTGGCGAGAGAGGCTGTGCCTCAGGGAGGCTAGGAAGGGACTTGGGACCAGACCAGGTCAGCTAAGGACACTGAGTGATTGATTACAGGGCAAGGCCACAGGGTGGCAGGAAGTGGTGAGCCTGGGGACCAGCACAGTATAGGTGGAGAGCCATCATTGGACCTTTATCCCTGCCGGTTCCCAGGTCCAGGCCGCTTGGCTGGGAGAGCTGGGCATTGCCTTAATTCCTGTCAGAGGCTGCCTGACATCCCCTACTCAAGCTGGCTGATGTCAGGGCAGGAGAGGGGGTTGTGTGCAGCGAACCCTTGCTCTTCAGTGTCTCCAGAACTGATCCGTGACCCTCCCACACCTGAGACAGAGAACCTGGTGGCAGGGCTTAAGAGTGGTCTAACCCTTAGCACCCCCAATGCCTAGCTTCCCTTTCTGGATCCTGAGGAAGCTGGGTTTGAGGTGGCCCATAGGGTCTGGGAGAGGGAGAGCCATTTCCTGAGAAGGGCCCAGGCTGTCTCAGCCCAAGGAGGCCGGTGTGCGGAGCTGCTCCTTCCAGGGAGACCATGGAAATGGGGGTCACAGCAGGACTTGGGGACTAGGGACTGGTTAATTCGGGCCCATGGGTGTAACACCCTCCAAACTGGTGTCAGAGCCTGCAGACGAGTCCTGGGAGGAGCGGCCCTGCAGGAAGCGGATGATCTTCTCAATGGTGGCCTCCTGGTACTCGTGGGACCACCTGTGGGCACAAAGACCAGCGGGTCAGAGGGCCGGGAAGAGGGAACCGCTGGCTGGGGGCCTGTGTACCCACCCACCCCTCCTCACTTGATGCCGTTGAAGCTGAGCACGGCCTGTATGTCCTCGGGCAGGGCCTGCGGTTCTGGCCACTCAAAGCCATCAATGACGGGCACAATGTTCTTGCCACAGCTCAAAGCAGTCACGATCTCCTGGAGAAAGGAGGGAGGAGAAGAGATCAGGGTCCCTTAAATTCCACCTCGACTTCTCGCTCACCCTTCGTGGTAGAATAAAAAATATTTGGTCTTTGTCCTTGGTTCTTGGCACAGAGCTCTTATAACCCTTCTGACCTCCAGATATCTGGGTGAGGGTGCCTAGATAGCTTCAGAATGGGAACTGGTGGCGGGGGATGGGGGTGGGGAGAACAAGGTCTGATTAGAGGGTTGGAACTTACAGTTCCCTCACCCCAACACACTCCCAGGGAGGGGAGGAGGGAATGGCGATTGAGTTCATTCACCAACAGCCAATGACTTAATCAGAGCCACATAATAAAACCTCCACTAGAGCCCCTAAAAATGGGTTGAGCACATCTAGGTGCTGCGAGAGTGTCCTGGGGAGGGCATGGGAGCTCTATATCTCGCCTGCCTGTGTCCCCACCCTCTACCTTGCCCTCATATCTTTTATAAAAATCCAGTAGGTAAAGTGCTTTCCTGAGCTCTTCACATCATTTTAGCAAATTATTAAACCTGGTGTGGAGAGTCATGGAACCCCTGAATTTGTAGCCAGGTCAGAAGTGTGGGTAGCCTAGGAACCTGGGACTTTCAATGGGCATCTGAAAGGAGGGCAGACTTGTGGGACAGAGCCCTTCTACCTGTGGAGTCTGACACTCCCTGAGGGTAGTTAGTATCAGAATTGAATTGAATTGTGGGACACCTAGTTGGTGGTGAGTTGCAGAACCGGTTACTGGTGTGGGAATAAACCCACACAATTTGGTATCAGAAGAAAAACATCACCCCCCCCCCACCCCCCTGCATCAAAACTGATCCATCACAAGCCCTGTGAAGTGTACTTGTTTTTCTTTCTTTCCAAATCCACCCATTTTTCTCTACCTGTACCCCACCACCTTCCTGCTCCATCCTCCTCATCTTCATCCTCCTCCAGGTCTGTTCTCATCCACTTCTTGCTCCCTTCTGGTTTGTTCTCTACATTGCCCCTTCACCCAGCTCTCTGCAAAATGCAAATCTGAGCATGTCACTCCTTACTTAAAACTCCTCAGGTCTTTACATGACTCAGAAAAGAAGTTCAAACACTTTAATGTCTGAAGTTGCTGCATGCCTGGCCACAGATCACCTCTCAAACTCCATGTCTGCACTGTCCTCCCTTGCAGTCCCTTCGATTTGCCCTCCTCCCTCCCTGCACAGGGCCTTTGCACATGCTGTTTCCTCTGTCTGGAATGCTCTTCCCTGCCTCTTCACTATGCTAATGCCTACTCATTTTTCTGATCTGCAGTCAATAAACACTTTCCCAGGGAAGGCTTCCCTCACTTTCCTGACCAGGTCAGATCCCCTTATTATAGGCTCTTATAACTTCTGCAGCACATGCTAGAGTTGCAAATTCAAGTTAATTAATGAGTAATTTACTTGATATCTGTTTTACCAACCAGATAAAAGGGCAGAGATGAGGTTATATCTCAGTATCTCCCGAAAAGCCATGCCCATGGTCAACCCTTGCTTAATACTTAATGGATGGCTGGATGAATAAATGAATGAGACAACATAGCATAGCAGTTAGGGAGCGTACTCTGGAATCATCAGATCCAGGTTCACAATGAGTCTACCACACAGAACTTTGTGGCCTGAGGCAAAAACAGCTGGCTCTCAAAGCCTCTGTTTTCTCATATATAAAACTAGAGACCCAGTGCACAAAAATTTGTGCATTCGCGCGGGGGGTGGGGGGGCACGTCTCTCAGCCTGGCCTGTGCCTTCTCGCAGTCTGGGACCTCTCAGGGAATGTCCGCCTCCTAGCTTAGGCCTGCTCCTCCACGGGTGATCGGGCCTAAGCTGGCAGTCAGACATCCCCCTCTGGCAGCCCAGGAGCCCTTGGGGGATGTTCACTTGTCAGCGGGAGCAGGTCTAAGCTGCAGTTGGACATCCTTAGTGCTGCTGAGGAGGCAAGAGAGGCTCCACCACCACCACTGTACTGGAAGCCTTCAGCCTGCCTTGTGGCTGAGCAGAGTTTTCCCTATGGGAGTGCACTGACCACCAGGGGAAGCTCCTGCATTGAGCATCTTCCCCCTGGTGGTCAGTGTGTGTCACAGTGACCAGTCATTCCCAGTTGTTCTGCTGTTAGGGTCAATTTGCATATTACCCTTTTATTATATAGGATAGGGTTGCTCTGGCCAGTGTGCTCAGTAGTTAGAGTGTCAGCCCACACACCAAAAGATTGTGGGTTCAATTCCTGGTCAAGGGTATGTACCTGGGTTTCAGGATCCCCAGTTCCACACTCAGAGCTTGTGTGGGAGGCAACCCATCGGTGTGTTTCTCTCACATCGATGTCTCTCACTCCCCCTCCCTTCCACTCTCTCTAAAAATCAATGGAAAAGTATCCTCCGGTGAGGATTAAAACAACAAAAGAGAGTTAGTGACAGTCCCTATCTTGTAGGATCACTGGAAGGAATAACTACGATATCCCATGGCAAGTGGTTAAAACAGCTCCCAGCATGCAGTGTGCGCGTAATAAATAATAGGTGCTATTATTTCCTCCTCTGTAAAGTGGGGATAATAAACCTACTCCACAGGATTGCTCTGAGAATATTACTTACTATTAATGGTGCTCTGGTAACTGCTTATTGGATGGGGTTTTTTTCCCTTTGAAAAGGGAACCACAGGGATTGGATTTTCCTGAGTGCAGTTCACTTGTGGTTTTCCATATTGATTACCCACCAAATGTGGCTTCGGGGAAAGGAGTTTTAAAACCAAAGGCAATTCAGCACTAAAAACAACCAAGGAGCGATGACGGAGCCTTTGTTACTGGTCCAAGGCAAAGGCTCCCACCTCCGGCCTGCCTCCTCCCTCCTTGCAGTCTGCTGGGTGCCAAGACCCTTGAGTACAGCCTTTCTGGGGGAGTTCCCTGCGTAACTTCAACCCTGACGGACTCCTGGGGAACCTCTCCATTTCACAAATGAGAGGAGGTTTGTGTTCTTAATTCCTTTGTGCCTCTCACTCTGCTCCCCTGCCCCTCTTCCCTCCTGGAGCTTATTTTTCAAAGTATTTTCATCTCTCTCTGACTCTCACAACAATCCCACAAAGTGAACAGGACAGGTAAGTTATCCCCATTTTGTAGATGAGAGACATGGGTCCAGGGAGCCTCCGTGACTTGCTGGAGTCCTATTATAGTCAGAGTTGTGACTCCTGACTTCCTGCTGGACCGTGGAGGTTGCTGGGGTGTGCAGGTGAGAAGGAATAGGAGACCCTTGTCCCTGGGCCACAGGCCAATGCTGAGACCAGAGGCCAGCACCTACCTTGTGCACCCAATCCTTGCAGTCAGGGTCCTGCATGCACTTGTCCAGGGCCCCGGCTGACAGCACCAGCACAAAGTTGCGGGCGCCCATGACACTCTGGATGAGCTTGTCCTCAAACTTGCCGGCTTCCAGCTTCTCCACATCAATAAAGACCTTGAAGCCATGCAGCTGCAGGTGCACCTTCAGGAGGCTGTGAAGAGGCCATTTGTCACTGCGCTGGCCTCACCCAAAGGCCTGAGGCTGTCTGCCTGCCCCCTCCTCTCACCTGGCCAGCTGGAAGCCTGAGCTCCGGCGGTAGCTGATGAAGACATCCAGAATGTCCCCACTCGGCTTGCAGCCAGTGCAGGGCAGAGGGGAGTGTAGCATTTCTGAGGGGGACAGGAGACAGCTTGGTGAGGGTGGCCCCTCACCATTACTCATAATGAGGTACACTGTCCCTTGCCCATCCAGCCTTCTCAGCCCAGCCCAGCTCAGGCAGGGTGCCTTGCTCCAAAAAGGGTCACTGAAGCAGAGAGATGGGTCTCCAGGAAGGCAGGCCGCTAACTCTTGGTGAGTCCCTCTCAGGAGGCAGGCGTTGTGTTTTAGGGACATTGACATGTACCTCCAGCCCTGCCCTCTCTCTGGAGCTCCAGACCTGCACAACCAGCTGCACACAGGCACGCCAAACCCAACACATCCTAAATCCCTCCTCCTAGTCTCCCACCACAGTCAGAGACCAGGGTGTCAGCCTCAATTCCTGCCTCTCATCCATTCATACAACCATGTTTACTAAGCGCTTACTGTGTGCCAGGCCCCATTCTTCATGCTTGGGGTAGAGCAGTGAACAGAACCAACAAACCCTGCCCTGATGGAGCTGGTGTTCAGTGCTCAGCGTCAGGCACCATGCTTTGTGGATTCTTCCTGCTAAACAACTAGACTCCAGCCTCAGGGCCCTCCTTATGTCCCGCAACTCTAGCCCTCTCAGTGGTCTCCCTAAATCCACACTCACCCAGTCTAATCTGTTTTCACAGCTACCAAAGGAATCTTTCTAAAATCCAAGTCTGAGCATGTCATTGCTCCCTACTCCCTATAGAAGAGAGATTTGTAAGCTATTTTTCCCCTGTAGGATCTTCAAAAAAAAAAAGATTCTTAAGATTTTCCAAAGAGTTGCAAAGTAAAAATGACCAAATTTGACCTGCTTTAGTTGAAGCAAAAGTATGGGACAAAGCTCAGTAAGTACTTGCTGACTGAATACATGAATGAAAAGAATCCATCCTATATAATAAAAAGGTAATATACAAATCGACCAAATGGCAGAATGACCTATTGCTATGGCATGCACTGACCACCAGGGGGCAGGCGCTCAACGCAAGAGCTGTTCCCTGGTGGTAAGCACACTCCCACAGAGGGATAAGCCAGGCTGGCTGATGGCTGGTGCATTGGCGGTGGCAGGAGCCTCTCCCACCTCCAGGGCAGTGCTAAGGATGTCTGAGTGGTGACAGGTCTGCTCGCTGAGTGCTCGAGGACAGCTAAAGGGCGCAGGTTGGGCTGAGGGACACCCCCTCCCCCAGTGCACGGATGTCATGCACCAGGCCTCTAGTCTTCTCATAATATTCAGATTTAACATTCACAGACAACATTTATCTGTTTATGAAGCAGGAAGGGTTTCAAATCTTAATTCTCTTATTTAATGGCTTTTAAACATCGGAAAATATTTTTAAATTCTTTAAATCTTAGTTTTATCATCTTTAAAATTAACACCCTTGATGGAAATAGTCTTTATCTCTGATTATGGTGGTATTTACACAGGAGTAGGCATGTTTTCAAACTCTTCAAACTGGACACTTTCAAGTTAAATGATACTTCTTTCATTCTTTAAACAGTTTTAAAAGTTGATTAAGAAAATTAACACCCATTTCATCAAATGGATGTAGAGATTAATGAGACAATAACTGTTCAAAACTTAAGCCTGGCTCGTGTGCTCAGTGGTTGGGTCTACCTACAAACCAAGAGGTCACAGTTCAATTTCTGGTCAGGGCACATGCCTGGGTTGCAGGCTCCATCCCCAGTACAAACAATGATTGTCTCCCATCAGTGATGTTTCTATCTTTCTCTCCCTCTCCCTTCCTCTCTGAAACCAATAAAAATACATTTTTTTTTAAAACTTAATACAGGACCTGGCATATAGTGATTGACAATGAAGATTAGCTAAATAATAAATTATAAATTAAACAGCAAATAAAGAGGGTTGCTAAAGCCCTTATGACCTCCCTAAAGTACCTCCAGAACCCATACTGTGCAAGTTGCTGTCTAATAGAATAAGCCGCCTGTCTTCCCACCCACATCTCACATATGGGCCCTCCATGTTCTGTCTCACCTGCACATGTGGCTCCCTCTGTCCTGCTGCTGCCACCCCAACGCCCCCCCCCAAGTATATCCTTTAAGACCTGGTCAAACATCCTCTAAATGCCTAGACCTGGTGGACAGGGCATCTCTCCTGTTGTGGTGACCCCCCTGTTCATATGCCTGCCTTACTCCTACCACAGCAGACTGGGAACTTCTTGGGGGCAAAGTGCAACACATTCATCCTCGCATCTTCAGAATCCAGTCTGGCACAGCGTCAGGCTCCGAGGCCCCTCCACATGTCTTCCCTCGCCCCTCCGGGGATGGAGATGGGACAGGGGCGGGTCTCACGCGGGCAGGCTGACCTCTGGCGGCCATGAGGATGCGCATGCGGTGCACGCCCAGGCGGATGCCGCAGTCTTCCAGCAGCTGCTGCTCAGACACGCGGTGCAGCAGGGAGCGGTCCAGGCCGCAGCTGACCAGGCCGTAGGTGTACTGGCGGAAGCGCGGGTCCAGGCTGCCCAGCCAGTCAGCCAGGTTGCTGCGGTCGCACGTGGCGTAGTTGGCGAAGGTCTTGAGCTCCCTGAGCTCCCTAAAGAATCTGCACCCCAGGGGGGAGAGGTCACTGAAGTCCTGACTCAGACCGGCTAGTGGCCGAGGGGGTGATTAGAGTGGGTGGGGGCGGGGAGCGGGAGGCAGGCAGGAGGCTCCATACCTTTTGCGGGTGATGCTGGATATCATGCCCAGGTCTGTCTGGAGTTCCTCTTCCGTGAGTTGCAGAAGCAAGTCGCCATCCACCTGCTGCTCCTGGGGTGGAGGCGGAGGTAAGAAAGAAGGAAGGGCTCCCCATCTCAGCCCTGAACCCCAAGCACAAGATGCAAGGGGAGGGAACTGGAGACGGGGGTGGAGAAGAGGATAAGACCCCGATTAGAGCCAAGTGACCCTGAAAATTGCTGAGTGCAGGCTCCCCCCCCCCCCCCCCCCGTGGCGCCTTGGGCCTGCGGGTCAGGAGGGGGCAAGGTCGCCTGTGTGCATGGCGCCCCTAGGGGCCACGCGTCCTTGGGGACGCGCAGGCTCTGACTCTGGGAGGCAGCCCTATGCGCCGCTATACCCGGAAACGTTCGCAGTACTGGGAGAAGCCGATATGCTGCAGCCACGTCTGGACCTCGGCCTCCTTCCAGCTGGGCACGCAGGGCAGGATGGGCCTCGGCACCTCCTCGCCCAGCAGGCGCAGTGCCCGCTTGGCCAGCGCTGAGGTGGTGCCATTGGTGGAGTAGGAAACCAGGCGTTTCAGGCTCTGGATAGCACCGATGTCACTGAATACCTAGGAGAGGTGATGAGAGGGTGCCTTGTACCCACCAACTTTCCAGCTAGCCACCCCCAAATGTGCCCAGTCTCTCCTTTGTGCCAGCTTCTTTTCACTGTTGAAAGTCCCACCATCTGCCCAACCCCTGCCTTCATCCAATAATCATGGAGTCTGAATTCCTCCTCCTGAAGCTCTCTCAAATCTCTAAACTCTTCATGTCTCCTCTCTACAGCTTCCAACTGTCTTGTGGATAAAGTCTGAGCTCTCAATATGATGGCCAGGTCCCACACAGTGCAGCCTCTGTCCACAAGTCCCCTGCGCATCCTCATGGCCGCCAGAGGTCAGCCTGCCTGTGTGAGACCCACCCCTGTCCCATCTCCATCCCTGGAGGGGCGAGGGGAGACATGTGGAGGGGTGAGGGGAGAGCCAGCTCACCTCCCCTTTCACCAACCCACACTTGTCTGACACCCCCCACAAAGGTCTCCCACCTCTGGCCTTGGCCCAAGGTGTTCCCAGACCCTTGGTTCCTCCAGCCTGTTTGGGGGAATCCTCTTCACCCATTGGAATCCAAATCAATTCCTCTCCTAGTTTGGCCCACACCTCCAGTTTGACCTGTACCACACTTTGAATGCCACTGTCATTAGCTGATAATGCAACTGCCACTGGGTGATAAGCTGAGGTCATGTCTTAGTCACCCAGGAGTCCTGTGCCTGGCACATTGCAGGCCACAGAGTGGGGGCTTACTATGTCTTTACTGAACTGCACTCACTAGCTTGGCTGGGAAAGGGGTGCAGAGCTGGTGGTCACAGGTGCTGCCCAGACCCAATACTTCCCTCCTCCCAACCCCCCTTAAGGGCCTCCTCCCAAAGCAAAATGACCTCCTCTATAAAGCCGGTCCTCCCATGGCCCAACGCTGGGGCAGGCACAGAGAGGAGAATCAGAAACTCCTAGAACATTGGACCTTGGAGGAGGCCTCAGAGACCCCCTAACACCAAGCGTCTCCTTGATCTGTGAGATGCATGACAATCATTTGAGAGACACACTCCTCTGAGCAGCCTCGGATGACAGTTGTGGTACAGACAGGGTGGTTCATGTGGTGTGTTCCGCTCCCTGTGCGCCAGCTGTCACCAACCCCCCAAATTCCCAAAGGAACGGAAAGTAGGGAGGGTGACATTATAGGGATAATCTTGGTTCTGTTATGTTTTTAAAAATAAAATTTCAGATTTTTGATAATTTAACTATTACTAGTCCCATATCCAGGGTAAGAACTACTGCTGTGGTCCGTCCGCTCCTTCAGTTTTCCAAAGGATGAAAATGAGACACAGAGGCCCCGAGAAGGGAAGCCAGATACCCACGGTGACACAGCAAGTTAGAGAAGAGGGCCAAGGTTTCAGATCAGGCCCTGGGCATGGGGGGCGATGGGGACTCCGGTGGGAGGTCTCCGGCGGACACACTGACAACCTGCTCTCTGTCTCTACACTCCATCTCCTTCCTGGACTCCAGACCCAAATGATAAAATGGCCACAGGCACTCACTGCTGGTCTCTCATGCACCTCAAATTCGATCTGTCCCAGTGACTCACTTTCTTCCCCTCCGGGACTCCAGCCTGCCTCCCACACAGTTCACCTTATTTCAGTGCCTGGTACCACCATCCACTGGGTTGCCTATGTCCAAAGTCAGGAGTCATCCTCAGCTCCTCCCTCTCCTTCACCCGGCCACCCACCAAGTCCTAATTCTAGCTCTTCAGCACCTCTGGAACCCGCCTATTCTCTGCCTCTCTATGGACTAGTCCTGACCCCCGCCATCCCAACTGCACCCCTACCATGGCCTCCTATCTGGCTCCCTTCCCTCCAACCTCACCCTTACCAATCCCATCTCCAGGCAGCACCTGGGCAATCTTTATAAAACACATGTCCCTCTGCTTTAAAATCTTGGTCCTCTTGCTTCTCCTTGCGTTGGGAAGTCTTCCCAAGTGCTATCTAATCCCCAGTCCTTACTCCGCACCCGCACCCGCACCCGCACCCACCTTGGTCTTGCCCTGCAGATTCTTGATGGCAGCTTCAGCGCACAGATAGAAAGCCCCGATGCACTGGACCTCCAAACGCGAGGAGTCGAGCAGCGGCACCAGGCGCTGCAGGTCGTCGGGCCCGCGGCCCTGGCTGGTGTCCCTGGCGTCCACCAGGCAGCGGGCGAAGCGGCCGGGGTCCAGGGAGGCCACGAGCGGCTCCACGAGCTCCAGCGTGCCGGAGCGCTCCACCTCGCGCTCCACCTCCTTGTTGGTCGCCAGCACCGCCACCGCGAGGCAGGCGTGCAGCCGCAGCAGCTCGTCCTCTTTGGAGAAGGCGAGAGGGAAGAGCCACTCGGCGGCGCGCTTCTCCACCATGCGGCGCTGCGCCGCCTGGCCCCCGTGCAGCGCGCAGTTGCCCAGCGCCAGCGCGCAGTGGCGGAGCAGCGCCGGGTCTGTGCAGCGGCACCAGTACAGCACCGCATCCAGGCCGCCGGCCGCCACCAGCTCCTGGCACGTCTCCTCCGAATGCTTGAACATGTGCTCCAAGATGCCTGCCACACTCCGAGCCAGGTCCACCGGCTCGCGTTCCTTTGCCAGGTTCAGGATGACGCCCAGCCCGATGCGCGCCACCCGGTCCCTGTCGGAAGGAAGTGGAGGGGACGGTGGAGTTGCCGGGCCTGCGGCGTCTGGCTTGCCCCCTGATCACTTCTACTCTGTGGGCCTCATGTAAGACATGAGGGTGAGCATTACTCTCCCTGCCTCCCCGCCCCCACCCCACCCCACCTCTTGCCTGGGAGGACCAGACTTCTCTGACTATAAGAGTGCTTTCTCCTGGACATTTCCTTTCCTATACCCTCCCTTGGAGAAGCAATATGGGTCCTGGTTAAGAAACCTAGCTCTGGAGCAGATCCCCTGGATCCTGGTTTCAAATTCTTTGCCATTTTCTAGTTGCGAGACCCTGGGTACCTCCCTTTATCTTCCTACCTTAGTGTCCTCATCTCATAAATAGGATTGTAAATACCAACTCTATAGGTTTATTGTGAGAATGAATGTGATAATCCGTGTAAAGTGCTTGCCACAGTGCCTGGCACATAGGAAAGAATAAATGTTAACTTATCATTATTTGAAGTGTCCTTTGAAGCACACCACTCCTAGGCTTGCCTTCAAACTTCTCTTCACTCCATGCTGCAGGACTGGGGTGTATTTATTCATTCATTCATTCATTCAACAGACATGTATTGAGAACCTGCTGTGTGCCAAGCACTGAGCTAGTGGCTGAAGTTAAACAGTGACTAAGAGTGACTCAGTTAATATGGAGACAAACAATAAGCAAGTAAACAAGGAATTAACAGGATAATAGTGATATGGCCATAATGATAGCAAAACCAGATGACGTAATGGAGAGTGCTTGGGTGCAGGAATATGTCTGAGGAGTTGCCAACTGAGGGTTAAATGCCCAGAAAGCCCTGCCTGCAAGTATCTGAGAGAACATAATAGGCAGAGAGGATAGCCAGGCCAATCCCTGAGGGCTGATGAGCCTGGCATGTTTGAAGAATAAAAAGCCAGAGATATTTGCAGTGTCTAAAACCAACAAGGAAAAATATAAAACCAACAAGGGATTCATATACAATATATATAAGTAAATATTCGAATCCACAAGGAAAAGGCGATAGATCCAATAGAAAGTGGGCAAACGATATGTTTGGGATACAGACATATCAAAACCCACGGTTTTGCAACTTACAAAAGAGGAAATCCAAAATGCTAACGAAGAGATGCTCTACCTCATTATTAATCAGAGAAGTGAACATGAAAACAGCAAGGACTTTACACCTATTAGACAGGCAAAAAGCAGAAGCTGAGCAACACAGATAGAAGTTTGGGGCCATGAACACCCTGAAGCTCTGTGGGTGTACGTACAGGCTAGGACAGTTCATTTGGGGAGCAGGCTGGGACGAGTGGGTGAAATTAAGGTGATACACACCGAATGGGCCAGAAATGGGGGCTCTTAGATTTCTATTTCAAAGGGATTGTAAAACAGATCCACAAAAGGACACAGCCAAGTTCATTCTCTGCGGTGTTATTTGTGGTGGGGGGAATCGAGGACAGTTCAGTATCAAGCCTAGGAGAGTGGAGAGATCATATGGGCAGGTACCCAGTCTGGAGGGCCATGGAGCAGTTACAAGTAACTGAGCAGATAATAACATAGCAATATGAAGGATTTTAACACAACACTGAGTGGGGGAAAGTAAGAAATAGAATATAACTTAGCACAATTTGTGTAAATTAAAAATATATGCACAAAACAAGAACACATGTTTTACCAGAATACAGAAAGGAAGATATGTATTATATGTTGAATGGTTGCCTACGGGATTAAGTCAGAAAGATGGTGGGGACATTAGTCAAGACAAGGGGAACTTCGGGTCAAGATGGCAGCATAGGATCAACCAAAGGACTTGTATGCATGCATATGAGCAAAACCAATGGACACAGACAGTGGGGGGTGAGGGCTTGTGCTTGGGGTAGAGGGTGGCAGGGGAGAGATCCATGGGGGGAAAAAGGAGACTCATGTAATACTTTAAATAACAAAGAATTTTAAGAAAACTAACATAATAGACTGAAGGAAAATAAAAGATGGCAGCGTAGGAAAACATGGTGATACTCCTCTCATACCAAAACCACATCAAAATTATGTACAACTAAACTACAGAACAACCATCATTCAGAACCACCTGAAAGCAAGCTGAATGGATTAAAGAAGTTGACACATCGAGACGGGTAGGAGGAGCGGAGACAAGTACGAGCTGGTCCCACACATGTGTATCAGGTAAAAATTGGGAGGAATATCTCGGCTGTGGAGGTACTCCATGAGGAGTGAGGTGTCCCAGCCCCACACCAGGCTCCCCAGCTCAGGGCTCCAGTGCCAGGAAGAGAAGATCCTATAATTTCTGGCTGTAAAAACCAGTGGGCATTGAGGCTGAGGGAGACAGAGGCTGTTGGAGTCCCAAGCAGTCCTCTTTAAGGGCCTGTGCACAGACTAACTTGAACTCACTCCTTCTGACTCCAGCATGGGGTTTGGGGAGCAGCAGCTTAAAAGACACCAGAGACAAAAGGGGAGGAACTGAATTGACCAGCATCAGGGCTGGGGGGTGCAGCTTTCTCCCAGGCAGAGGTCATTGTTCCTTTGATGAGCCCTCCTGCCACAGAGCCATATCTAAGACCCTATTAACCTGATTCCCTGAGGCTCTGCCCCACCCAATTTTAAGCCTACCCAAGTTGTTTCTGGTGGCCTTTCCATTCAATTGGCTTGTCCTAGTTCATGCTTCAGACTTTCCTAAAATCTTTGAAACAAGCAGCATCTGGCCTCCGCCAGACCCATACTTCTCACTAAGTGGCCCTAGGCCCAGCACTAGCAGCAGCCAACCTTGGTTCAAAGCTTGGTCTTGTTGGGGCACCTTCTAGCCCAACATAAGCAGCAGCTACATGCAATTGCTTTGTAGCTCATGCCAAGTGGCCTGAGGCAGAATACAGGTGGTGGCTGACTTTGACCTGTACCTCCTGGGGGCCCTAGAGCCATCACACCCAGTGGACAGCTTCAGACCACGTCGAAGCATCATCCCCCAACCACCTCCACAAGCAACACATTCTCAGGGTAGACTCAGAGGGCACCAGAACCCTGCTTAAGTAAGTCCTGCTCTATTTCACAGGCCCTGCACAGCTGATCCTCCATGGTGGTTGAAGGTCACAGCCAGTCCTTGCAGCTGATCAGCCTGGGGGTAAATCCCTCCCATTGATATGCCAACAGCAATCAAGGCTCAACAACAAGAGGAAGCTGTATGCAGCCCACACAGAGGGTGAACCTTGAGTGTCCAGCTTGGGTGATTGGGGAGGCTGTGCCACTGGACCCTACAGGGCACTACTGCATGAGGCTATTCTATCTAGCCTGGGAGACTTAGCAGCTCTACCTAACAAATAGAAACAAACACAGAGAGGCTGCCAAAATGAGGAGACAAAGAAACATGTCCCAAATGAAAGAACAGTCCGAAACTACAGAAAAAGAATGAAACAAAATGGAAACAATCTTCTAGATGCAGAGTTTAAAGACTTGTTGTAAGGATGCTCAATGAACTTAGTGAGCATCTCACAGCATAAATAAAGGGCCAATAAGAAATTAAGAACATACGAACTGAAATGAAGACTAATGTACAAGGGAATCAACAGTAGAGTGATGAAGCCAAGAATCAAATCAGCAATGGGAATATAAGGAAACAAAAACCACCCAATCAGAACAGAAAAAAGAAAAAATAATTAAAAAACAAGCAAAAAACAAGGATAGTGTAAGGAGCCTCTGGGGCAACTTCAAGAACATCAACATTTGCATCATGGGGGTGCCGGAAGGAGAACAGAGACAACAAGAAATGGAAAACCTATTTGAAAAAAAATGACATAAAACATCCCTGTCTGAAGGAAACAGACATTACAAGTTCAAGATGAATCCAGAAAGGCCCACACCAGGACACATCATACTTAAATGCAGAAGGTCAAAGATAGCAAGAAGCCCTGGTCCTGGTTGGGTAGTTCGGTTAGTTAGAGCCTCACCCCAAGCCTCGTCCCAAAACATCAAGGATGCACTTATCCTGAGATAAGGTAAGCTGACACCTGAGCTCCCGGGAAGGGGGTGTGGCAGCATCTTGGGAAGAAGAGAGCTGCAGAACAGAGGATGGCAAAAGGAGTGGGAAACTGATGGGAGAGCCCTCTTTAAGAGGAGGTTGATTGGCAGAGGAAGAACGATATTTCATAAACACACATTATCTGTGTGTCACTCCCTGTTCTTTCCCTTCCAGCCTCCTCCAGGCACAGTCCAGAGGAGTGAGTAGATGCTGCCTTTCTTTGGAAGGACTCTGATTCCCACCAGGCGCGCTGGGATCTGTCCTTGGTCCTGAAGCGATACCTGAACCAATGCCCGAACCGGTACGTGCTTTCTTGGGACCAGGACATTGGTTAGTGTGATGCCTCTCTCAGTAGTTCTGAACCACATGAGAAATGTTCTTTCCAGCCTTAAAAATATCAGCGCTATTTGCATCTTGTAGCCCTCCTCTCCCTAGGGTGCTCGCTGCACCCACTCGCCAGGAGTTCTAGTTATAGCTGCCCCATTCCGCTTACCTGGCCTACAGGGCACACCCACCAACATGGACCCACATTTCCAGTGAGCACCCACTCCGTTTGCTAGCCCTCTAAATTTACGGTCCATTCCCACCAGGGTGCTTAATGTTAGGTGAGAGATTAATGACTTGCTGAACAAGCAGAACCAAAACTTGGTTTCCCAATTTACATGTCTTCACTCGTGCATTTTTGAGAGTTGCATAATTTCCATCACCCACAAAGTTATTTTTACTTTTTGAAGATGGCAAGGAAAGCACCCCTACCCTATGATCATCACACTTGTGAGAGCTGCATGAACTGAAAGTGACCCTTCCAAACCCTTCAAAACCGGAGGGGCCTGAGAACTCAGGTTGAGCCTGAAGTGTGACATCCTGATCTGCTCTGGCATCGAAGGAAAGAGAATGAGAGTGCTCAGGGGTTTTCATAGTCTAGGGGAGTCCCCAAGAGGCAGCCAAGAGAGTGGCAGCTGGGCCTCAATTGGACCCCACCTACGGCACCTTGACACAATGTGGGAAAGGGGAGAGAACTTATACTCTGTCTGGCCCCTGCCTAGCCCTGCACCTCACTTTCCTCTTCCCCCGCCCATGTATCTCAGCAGAAAACCTTTCTTCCTGACCCTTCTTTCAGCCCAGCCTGTGGTGAGACCATTTCCTGTTGCCTTCATTGGGAATCCGTGTCTCTTTGCTTGCTGGTCAGGGGCTGTTTGAAACAGAGAGGAACTCTGCTAAGATACCAGCACTCTCAGTGTCTCAGCAGAAAACCTTCTGATTCCTATCAGCAGCTGCAGGATGAGATCATGCCTGGCCTGTTACGTGGACCAAAATGAAGAAGGAGGAAGCAGGAGGTAGATTTGGGATGGCATGAAGAGAGTAAACAACCCTTAGATTGGCATTCATTTCAGCCTGGGGAGAGAGGAATGGAGGGTTCACCCCATTTTCTGAGCATTGTGTTCTCTCCCTTTCTCAGGAGGAAGATGATATAGGAGAGAGAAGGTAGAATAAAAAGGCATTCAGGCTTGTGGGGAGGAGGGCTATTGGTTTAGGGGAGCACTGACAATAGGATCTTATCTCCATCCTCAGAATCAGGGACAAATTCCTGTTCTACTCCACCATTCCTCCTCTCCCTGTCTCGTTCCTCACCTCACCGGCCCCAGGAGTGAATCCTGGCTGCAGCGTTATTTTACTGCATGACGCTGGGCAAGTCACTAAACTTTCCCATCAGTTTTCTCATTCATAAAATGGATACGTGGATTCCCACCAGGGATGTAGTGAGGCGAGGCCGAGAAGGAAGGCACAGTACAAGGCACAAGGGCGACCCAGGCACCCCACAGCCCTTGCTGCCCCACACCACGCGGCGCTCTCCCCAGCCAGGCACCCTCACCGATTCTCAGCCACCAGGATCTGCTCCAGCAGGCGTGCGGCATGCACTCGCGTCTCCAGCTCCGTCGCCTGCAGCAGCCGCAGCAGCAGGTCGAGGCCGCCATCCAGGCGGATGGCATCGCACAGACCCTGGGCTACCTCGCGGCCCACGGCCGGCAGCCGCCAGGCCTCCTCCACCAGATGGAAGACCTCCGTCAGGCGGACGCCGATAGCCTGCGCGCTACCCGCCACCTTCAGCGCCGACAACGCCTGCTGCAACTCGGGCAACACACGCTCCAGGGCGCCCTGCACCTCGGTGCCCACCCCAGGCGACACCTCGCGGGGCCCGCGGCCGCCCGCGACCCACCATGGCCCCTCGCTGCCGCTCCCGTCCGGCCCCGGCACCACTAGCCGGTCGGCGCCTGACTGTGGGCCTGACATGGCGAAGAATCGGCACAGCTTGTAGGCGGAGAGGAGCAGCGTCAGGACCATGGGTGCGGGGCTGCAGAGGGCATCCCTGGCCTGGAGGGGCGGCACCTAGCGGAGCGGAGTGACCCGGACCTTGGGAAAAAGGGGACCCGAGAGGAGGTCAGGGGGCAGAAGATGCCGAAGGGAGGGATGGAGAGCAGGGTACCAGGCAAGGGCGTTGGCCAGTAGGGAGAGGGAAGGACAGGATCTAGGACGAAGCGGCTGGGAAAGGGAATGCAGGCCCAGATACAGGGGATGGACGGGAGGAGGAAGCTGGGGGGCGAGGGGTGGACCCAGACGCCGGAGGGTGTAGGCTGCAGCCACTAGAACAAAGCGCGGCTCCAGCTCCGGCTTGGCTGGCCGAGGTGCTCTGCAGCAGCCCCGCCCCCGACAAGCCGGGGCTCCGCCCCTGCCTCCTGCGTAGCTCCACCCCCAAGTCTTGCCCCGCCACGCCCATGCCCTCGCCAGAACTCTCGGCCCTCGTTGCATACCCCCGCCTCTCTCACCGCCCCCCACCCCTCCGCCCGGTGCCGGGGCAGCGGGTGGAGAGCGAGGAGACTGCCTCGGTTTTAACCGTGACACTGGTCATGTGAGGGCAAGCAGCACCCTTGCATATCTCCTCCCCTACTTGTAGTTAAAACGATCATAATAACGATTCTGCAAACTCTAGAGGCCGTTTATGCCTGTTTTTCAATTCAGCCTTACAACCTGCCTCTAAGGGAGGAATTAGTGTTCCCATTTAATAGGCGAACCGCCCCAGGTCACACTCCCCTCTGATCAGAGAACAGAAAAAAAAAACCGGCTGGAAACTCTGAGGATCACTTCCTGCAGGTGGAGGGAGGACTTCAGGAGTTCTGTGGAACCCTGAAAGGAGGCACAAAATCGGGCATTTTGTGCGCGTGGGCATTTTATGGGTAGGGGGATCCTACTTCTCAGGAGAGTCTTAAAGTGGGAGGAAATGGGGGGAGGGGAACCAGATCACTCTTGAGGGTGAGGACAGGGAGTGGCCTGCTCAGGAGCAGTAAATTAGTGGAAGACTCAGGAATCAAATCCAGTCCAAAGGGTTAATAGTCACTCAATTTCCTGTGTTGTGAAGACTAGCTTGGGAAAAGCAATGCACCCAAGGGATGAACCCAGAAATGAAACACTGTTCTTTCCTGATAAAAAGATCTCCCCAGGGTGCTTACCAGCATTCCTCCTCCCCTCCCCACTTCACTGCCCTAAATACACAATGAGTGGGTGCACTTGATCAAACAGATCATAGATCAATACCCTGTATGCAGATTGAAGTTGGGGCTATTCTAGGCATTGGGCATTTTGTCTGCTGAACTCATATAATCTCCCAAGTATTGTTAATCTCATTTTACCAAAAAGAGAACTAAGGCAGGTAAAGCAGACTGCCCAAGGTCACATAGCCAGTCAGTGGTGGGTAGGCCTTCTTTCTGCCTTCCAGACACACCGTACTAGTTCCCTCCTGAAGTAACCCCGAGCTTGGCAGGGATCCTGTGTGCAGCTCTCCCAGGCCCAGAGTGCCAGGAATGTGACCCTGTGCAACAGCAACCTCTCAGGGTCAAGGCACTGGGGGCTGGGCCAGAGGTTGAACAAATAGAGCAGCAGGAGCGGCAGCTCCTCTTCTCTGGTTCCCTCCCTTTCTCTCCCACCTCCCCCTCCCTTTCTCAGGCATCAGAGCAGACAGCACAGAACCCAGGAAGCCAGGCTCACGGCTAGAGGCCCTGCCATGGCAGCCCCTAGGCCCCTTCTGATGCTGGCCCTGCTGGCCTGGGCTGCTCTGGCTGACCAAGGTGCAGGAGGGTGTTGGTGGCCAGTTGGGATAATGCAGGGTGGGCAAGAGAGGGCCGGTCTTGGCTGTGCCAACTGACACTCCCTCCCCACAGAGTCATGCAAGGGTCGCTGCACGGAGGGCTTCAACCCGGAAAAGAAGTGTCAGTGTGATGAGCTCTGCTCTTACTACCAGAGCTGCTGCGCCGACTTCGTGGCTGAGTGCAAGCCCCAAGGTACGTTCAGATGGCTGGGTGGGCCTGGGGTCCCCTCTGCAGCTGGAGACTCACACCACCCACTCTGCCTGCAGTGACTCGCGGGGACGTGTTCACTATGGCAGAAGACGAATACTGGGTTAATGGCATCGATTCAGAGACGGAAAACCCCACTGTCCACACACAGACAGGGAGCACCCCCCTTGACAGTAACCCACAGACCTCTGAAAGCATTCCTGAGCAGGAACCTGTTCTGAATCCTGAGGAAGAGGCCCAAGAACCAGAACAGGAGACCTCAGGGCCTGACGTGGGGACCCGAAGGCCCGAGAGCACCAATCAAGAAGTCTTTGAATCCTCAGCAGAGGAGCTGTGCAGTGGGAAGCCCTTTGATGCCTTCACTGACCTCAAGAATGGTTCCCTCTTTGCTTTCCGAGGTGACTCCAGGGGCAGGTCTCTGGGGCGGGGGTCTCCCCCAGGAGCATCCCCTCCCTCACTCAGCCTCCTCCACTCTAGGGAAATACTGCTATGAGCTGGATGAATATGCAGTGAGACCTGGGTACCCCAAGCTCATCCAAGATGTCTGGGGTATCGAGGGCCCCATTGATGCTGCCTTCACCCGCATCAACTGTCAGGGGAAGACCTACCTCTTCAAGGTGCCAGGCCCAGGGGCTGTGGGTCAGGGTCAAGGGTATCCAGGCAAGAGTTGAGAGCTGTTGTACCGATGACCAGGGCGGGCAAGAAGGCTGAATCCCAGCCTTTGGTGTCTGGCTGAAGCTCTGTGAGGTCAAGGAAGCCCCAAGGTTCCAGGTCCTGGGTGACAAGTCTAGCACTGAGACTGCTACCTTGTATGGGGGACTCTGCCTCTGTGCCCAGCTAGCCACCTCCTCACCTCCCTCCCCCTTCCCTACCTCCTTAGGGAAGTCAGTACTGGCGCTTCGAGGATGGTGTCCTGGACCCCAATTTCCCCCGCGACATCTCTGAAGGCTTCACGGGTGTTCCAGACAATGTGGATGCAGCCTTCGCCCTCCCTGCTCACAGCTACAATGGACGGGAGCGGGTCTACTTCTTCAAGGGTACTCAGGGGGTAGAAGGGAGAATGAGCAGGCAGTGGAGCAGTCTCAGTTTTGGGGGACTGGCCTAGATGTTGCCTATATCCATCCTCCCTTCACCCTGCCCCGGCCTGGAGCTCCTAACAGCCTCTGGGCTTTCCAGCCTTGCTCATGCCCATCCCTCCCCAGGGAAACAGTACTGGGAGTACGAGTTCCAGCAGCAGCCCAGTCGGGAGGAGTGTGAAGATAGCTCCCTGTCAGCCGTGTTTGAACACTTCGCCGTGATGCGGCGGGCCGGCTGGGAGGACATCTTCGAGCTCCTTTTCTGGAACAGACCCTCTGGTATGGAGGGAGGGCAGGTCTTGTTTCCCCTTCAAGAGGGCTGGGATCCCCAGAGACAGAGGGAGGGCTGGGTTGGCCAGAGGGGGCAGTGATTGTAGAGCTATCCATCAAAAGCTGTTTGCTCAGGCCAGACTTTGCATCTGTTTTGACCTTTTGGGGGAAGGCTTGCCTCCACCTGGACCCCACACCTTGGACTTTGCCTAGCATGGCCAAGAGCACAGCTAGCAAAAGGAGGGGCTGTGGCTGAGGTAAATGGGGAGGGACATGGTGGAGGGAGACTAGGGGAAAGGGCATTAAACAGGGAGTCAGAAGGCCAGGGTGCTGTCCTCTGCCACTAGCTTGCTGTGTCCTTGGGCACCTGATGAATTACCCTGATGGGGGCGGGTAGGGTGAGATGGTGGGGAGGGTCCAGGCTCTCAAGGTTCCCCATTAACCCCTTCCCTGCTCCAGGTGGTACCAGACCGCCCCAGTCCATCAGCGAGGACTGGCCTGGTGTGCCCGGGCAAGTGGATGCAGCCATGGCTGGCCGGATCTACATCTCAGGCTCAGCTCCCCGCTCCTTCTTGACCAAGAGAGTTCAGTCTAAGCGTCGCAACCGTAAACGCTACCGATCACGCCGTGGCCGTGGCGGCGCCAGTGGCCACAGCCCCAACTCCCACCGGAAATCCCGTTCAATCTGGCTGTCCTTGTTCTCCAGTGAGGAGAGTGGCCTGGGAACCTACAACTATGATTATGACATGGACTGGCTTGTGCCTCCCAAATGTGAGCCCATCCAGAGCGTCTACTTCTTCTCAGGAGGTAGGAGCCCCTGCCACCCCTGTAGCGGATCCAGCAGGGGCCCTCCCTGCTCTCCCTACTTTCCATGAGCTCAACTCAGCCCTTGCGCAGTGACTCCAGAAAGCCAGGCCAGGAGTCCCCGCCTGCATTGTGATGTTCACTCACCCTTCCAGGAGAGACCGGGTTTTAGGGCAGGGTGGGCAGGGCCAGGCTGGGTCTCACACAATCTCCCTCAACCTCTCTTCCAGACAAGTACTACCGAGTCAACCTTCGCACACAGCAAGTGGACACTGTAAGCCCTCCCTACCCACGGAACATCGCCCAGTACTGGTTGGGCTGCCCAGCCCCTGATCACCAGTAGGAGTCTGAGCCCATATATCTGGGCCATCTGCTGCTTCGTCCTCTAACCTCCTCCTTCTAGCTCAATAAAGATCCCTTGACGCCAAGTTTAAGATTACTGTCCTGACTCCGGGAGACAGGAAGGAGGCAAGGCTCTGCCTGGGTAAGGTAGGAGAAGCTGGGCTGTTAGGATGGCTCAGGGCCTCCTAAGGAACCACAAAGCTGTGAACTGGAGAAGGCCTCATGGGTGCTAGCCCTCCTCCTGAGCTAAGCAGCTCCCAACAACCCACCAGTAGCTAAGCAGGAGCCTGAACCCCTCTGATGATGACAGGAGTCACCAAGCGCCCCCTCTCAGCCCTGGGCTTGCTCTACCTCTTGGAGTTGACTTCTTGAAGGACAGAGAAGGGGTGGAGAGGATGGGCCTCTGGTTCAGTTTGCTGGTCATCTTGAGCCTGAAATGTGGTTATCTCATATGCCCGAGTCCCTAGGGAACTGGTCACTGTGCTCCCCTAGTAACCCCTATATGTGAGGACTCTGGGGTCTGGGTACAGGGCAATGAGGTTAGGAGAGATAGGAAAGGCAGGACCCAAAGGAAATTCAAATGTTCCTACATCTCTTAGAAAGTGGCCCAGATTTCCAAGGACCAGTGCTCTGTGAATACAAATATCTTTCTTAAAACCCCCCAGTTGTCGCCCTACCTAGTCTGGCTCAGTGGATAGAGCGTCGGCCTGTAGACTGAAAGGTCCCAGGTTCGATTCCAGTCAAGGGCATGTACCTTGGTTGCGGGCACATCCCCAGTAGGGGGTGTGCAGGAGGCAGCTGATCGATATTTCTCTCTCATTGATGTTTCTAACTCTCCACCCCTCTCTGTAAAAAATCAATAAAATATATTAAAAAAAAAAAACCCTCACTTGTACCTGTGGGACCGCCTCTGGTTTCAGGTTCTTGGACTCTAGGAAGCCCACCTGGGCTTTCGAGGGGCCAGAGAGAAAGGGGTAGATGAAAGCAAAGCTCTAAAGCAGACCTGAGGGAGATCTGGTGGTCCCACCATCTTCTGCACCCTGCCCAGCCTCAGCAGGTACTTCTCCCATAACCTGGAGAAAGAGAATCCCTTCTGGCTTTTTGGGAGGCTTCAGAGCTAAGTCACAGGCCAGCATCCAGGATATGTGAACAAGGATGACGACCGACTTGTACACTTGGGCAAATTCAGGCAGCATGGCCCACTTCTGGGAAGGCCTGGGTTCTATTTACTCCCGATGGAAAACCCCAGCTCAGCAGTGCCTGGACTGGACTGGAGAAGGCAGACAGGCATCAGATCAGGATCAGGTACCGACAGACCAGTTCTGTTCAGTTGTTGGAGTCTCCTCTACTGCCCCCTCTGGCAATTGACAGAGGACTCCTATGGAACCCAGTCCTCAGCTGTGGGACACATCCACGCTCCCCTGAAGGCAGCCAGCACCGGGCTAAAGCGCTGGGAACACTGGAGAGAGGGATCTCTTTGGCTTTTTGGAAGAAGCCCTGGGAGAATTTTTATGAAGTACCAGGATTTCAGACACAGACTGCCAGAGTGTGCACTTTAAGGAGCGGGGCTGGGACCAGCTTCCTTTGTGGAGCCCTAGAGGAGCAGGGGCCCCAAAACTCTTGCCCCATCTATACCCTGCCATGCTCCAACACTGCCCCTGGCTGCCTGTGTCTCCTCAAGCTGGATGATAAACCTCTATGCTCCTGGAGGTGGAGCCAGCCCTCTGAGCAGGATAAAAGCCCTATCAGAGGAGTCTGGTGTGAGCACAGCCTGGGAATGGCCTTCTGGCTGCTCACTCTCTGCCAGCTCCATGGCCAACCCTGTGGATGCATCGCCAACAGGTGCCCTGATGGGAAAAGGGCGGGCAGGGAAGGATGTAGGGAAGGTATGGTGGGGGAAATTTGGGCAGGCAGCAGATGCTTCAGGGTTTCTTGGGGGCTTTGAGGTGGGGTGGAGGCTCTTGAAGGGAGTCCTGGCTTGATCTCTACCTCGGCCCACAGGCCATGCCAATGGGTTGGGTCCCCACCGGAGAAAGCGGATCACCTTCAGCAGAGGACAGCTGCTGGAGTTGGAGCGGGTGTTTGCAGCATGGCCCTACCCTGACATTGGCACCCGTGAGCATTTGGCCCAGGTCACCTGCCTTCCTGAGGCCAAGATACAGGTGAGCTGTGACCCCCTCTCAGGGTGGGGGTACTCTCACACAGCCAGCTTCTGGGCTTCACCCACAGCTCCTTCTGAGTATCTTGCCTCCAAGTTCTGCTTTCCCTGTGCTTGGGGTGGCGGCGGGGGGGGGGGGGGGTCCGGAGCCAGAAGAGACCCCTTCTTTTTCCCTTCCCAGGTGTGGTTCCAGAACCGACGGGCCAAGAGAATCAAGAATAGGAAGCCAGGAGGCCTAAATTCCAGGCCTGAGCCTCCCCAGAGACCCCGTTCCCTTTCAGATGCCCTCCGGCAGTCCCCGGAGCCCCAAACACTAGGCCAGCTTCCACCCTCCAACAGCACAGCTCAGTGCACCTCAGGGTGTCGACAAGCCTCATGTCCGGCTCCTGGTTTGAGTCCAGGGCAGGGATGGGTGGAGGCTAAAGCTATAGCTCCTTGGGGACCAGCTGGGACTTCAGCGGTCCATCTTTCTTCAGAGCAAACTACTCCCCAGACCTCACTGGGCAGCCTGTCTGAACTCATCTATGCCTCGGCCATTGTCACCAACCTGGACCACTCCTAATCTAGGTCACAACTTGCAAACTCCTGCCTCTAGCTCCTGTAGCCCACCTGCCCCTTGGGCTGGAACACCTCAGAAGTGAATCCGTGCCCTCTTCTTTTACACAAGGGCACTCTCTTACGGGGAGAAAGTTTAGTTCAGGGATCCCTCCCTTCCACCATCCTCCAGGCCAGCCTAGAGGTGGGACCTATGGAGTAAATGGGACCTGGGTCCTGCTTTCCAGCACCCTGCACCTCCAGAGGCATATGCCCATTGTCTTGGCAGGAGAGACCTCCAGAGGGATGAGGTATGGGGCCATGTTTTCCCCGTCCTGCCAGGCCCGGTCCCCAACTCTTCTCACCCAAGCCAAAGACACCTCCTCCCTCTAAAGGAAAATGGGCAGGAAGCTGCTTCTCACCTTCAGGCCAGCACCTAACTGCTAAGTGAGCTAGGAGGAGAGTGTGCTGGTCCTAATTCTAGACTGCAAGGGACCAACCCTTTCATAGTTGAGGGTCTCTCCTGACCTGATACCACCCGGACAAATTAATCAGAACATGGATCTGAAGATGAAGTGATATTAAAGTAATAAAGCAGAAACAGGAGCCCGTAGCTTACACTGATTTCATTTTCATAAAGATCAGATTGGTTGCCCTCTGATCTAGCAGTGTGGAGAGAACCTGACAGATTTGTACAGGTTTGTACAGGGTAGGGTGGTGTGTGCACAGCATTGGGTTTTGGTATCACTGTCATCTGTAATACCAACTAATCTCCAAATAAAACCCAAACTCTGTACCTTAATCTGGATTGTTGTGTGATACAAATGAATGGGGATGAAGCCTTTGCTTTTGAAATTTATCTCCATCACCTAATCTCTAAATGGGCCAAGTTCCACAGATTTGGTGGGAGGGGGGGTATTACCCAGGTTTCTGCTGGGATTAGTTAAGAGAGACAGTTAACTGAAGGGCTTAGGGCTCTCACTGGCAGACCCTGCGGAGGTGGGAACCTCTGCTGGCAACTCCTGCCCCGACCCCACTGGTTCCAGGACAATCTGGCTGCCTTCTGGTTTGGAGCTGCTCTGCAACCCTGGCATTGCTAAGTAACCTTGCAACTCTCAGTCTATGAGCCTGCAAATGGGGATGATGATACCTGTCTCCTGTTTTAGAAATGAGAGCCAGGCATCTCCAAAAAGCTTTTAAAACAGTTTAGGCTGCCCGGCTGGCATGGCTCAGTGGTTAAGCACCAACCTATGAACCAGGAAGCTGAGGTTCGATTCCCAGTCAGGGCACATGCCTGGGGTTTTGGGTTTAATCCCTAGTGTGGGGCGTGCAGGAGACAGCTAATTAATGATTCTCTCTCATCACTGATGTTTCTATTTCTCCCCCTCCCTCTCTGAAATCAATACAAATATTAAAAAACAAACAACAGTTTAGGTTGCTAGAAAACTGTAAAATGCCACCTACATTTTTTTCCTGTTTTCATTCCCACCAACCAAAAACAGAAATCCTAGGATTTCTCAATGTGACCTATGGTGAACAGAAGGGCCTAAAACCCATTCCTCTCTCATGTAGAACACTGCCAGGACAGGCTCAGATTTGCTCTATCTGGCAAACATTGTCGAGGGAATGTCTACTGAGCCAATGAGCATATAACTTCTAAGAATAGAGGAGTGCCCAGGGATGGGGGGTGGGAGGGAGACCTCTGGAGCTTATGCAGTGAACAAATGGCAACCTGGACTCTACCATTAGGAGCAGACTGCACAATCTTCAGAACTATATAAGTCTTCGGGCTTTTGTGTTTTCACAGATTTGAAATAAAAGTGCACTGAATACAATAAATATTTATTATGCTTTATACAGTCTCTATTATCACACCACTAACCTAAGTTCTAGAAGTTTAACATTACACAGAGATTCCTGCTCCATTTACCAGAGGAAGGAACATAGTAGATCATTTGATCTCTCTTGGCCTCAGTTTCGTCGTCTGGAAAAGGGGTCTAAGACCATTTCCTTTTCTAACCTCCAGGACTATTGTAAAGACCAAAAAGAACTATGTAAAACAATTAGTCAACTGTGAGCACTTACATACTATTTTTCACACTCACCCAAACATGTTTAAGAACCCCACAGAAAACATCCTGTATTGGGCTCACATATAAAAATATGTATACATATTCATAATGTATATATTATGTATACACTTTCATGTGTATGTTTATTCATATTCATATATGTATTTAAATCTGAAAATCGTCCCTTCCCCCCTTTACTAGTTGAGGCAATCTCATAATAGGCATAATTTCCCCACAAACACAAACAAGTACAAGGGATTTTGCATTAAAAGCAGAAACACTGTTTTGTGACCTGAATTGTTTTCATTTTTGGAGACAGAGCAAAAGGTGATGAGAAGATGGGAAGTTTAAGAAGGGCTGGTGCATGGTAGAGACGGGCAGAAGCATATAGAAACCCTAAAAAAGGCAAGCAGAAGGAAGAAAATGTAGATAGAAACTAAGATTCCAAAAAGATAGCTGCCTTACTTCCAGTTCCGCCATTCTGGACAGACCCATCTTCCTCCTCTTCTTGTTTTGTCCTCTGATTAGTTCTTCCCCCATAACCTGGAGAAAGAGAATCCTTTCTGCTTTTTGGGAGGCTTCAGAGCTAAGTCACAGGCCAGCATCCAGGATGTGTGCAACAAGGATGACGACCAACTTGTACACTTGGGCAAGTTCAGGCAGCACGGCCCACTTCCGGGAAGGCCTGGGTTCTATTTACTCCCGATGGAAAACCCCAGTCCAGCAGTGCCTGGACTGGACTGGAGAAGGCAGACAGGCATCAGGATCAGGATCAGGTACCTACAGACCAGTTCTGTTCCAGTTGTTGGAGTCTCCTCTACTGCCCCCTCTGGCAATTGACAGAGGATGAGGCTACCCACAGAAATAGCAGGTAGCCGGGGCGTGGCCCTGACTAACTAGAGCTCAGTACAAAGAACCTGATGGATTGACGGAGTCAGTGATTGGCAGCTGGGAGCCTGGAGCCCATCCAAACCGTCTGCAGACTTTGATGATGAAGCACCAGTTATATCTCTCCCAACTCGCCTTCCATCACCCGCACCATGACATACAGCTCAGCCAGACCCACCACAGAGGCGACAATCACTGCAGCCAGTATCCGCTGGGGAGGGAAAGGACCAGGCTCAGGGGATGAAGGCCAGCCACCAGCCCTGCAGCCTTCAACACCTCTAATAAGAATAAAGAGAACCCCAATCCAGCCCAGAAGTTGGGGGAAAGGAAAAAAAAAGAGGATCTGAATTCTCCAGAGGTTATTAACCACCCCCAAGACTATTAGGCTCAAATGCTCTTTTTCTTTGTTTGTTCTTATTGATTAAGGTATTACATATGTGTCCTTATTCCTCCACTGCCCCCCTACACCCACCCTGCTCATGCCCTCACCCCCGTAGTGTCTGTGTCCATTGGTTATGCTTATATGCATGCATACAAGTCCTTTGATTGATCTCTCCCCCTTACGCCCACCCTCCCCTACCTTCAATCTGAGGTTTCACGGTCTGATCAATGATTCTGTCTCTAGATCTGTTTTTTTTTTTTTTAGATCTGTTTTTGTTCATCAGTTTGTTTCTCATTATATTCCACAAATGAGTGAGATCATGTGCTATTTATCTTTCTCTGACTGACTTATCAAATGCTCCTCTTGTTTACTGCACAAATATTTATTCATTGCCTAACTTATGCAAGGCACTTTCACATACATCCTCCCTTTCCCACTAACACCCTCACCTGGAGCACCCTACCCTGCCCACTGCTTACTCACCGAGGCCATTTCTGTGAAGATGTACTGGCTTCCAAGGTAAGTGCAGACAAAAGCAGCCGCCACCGTGACAATGAAGTTGAAGATGGTGATGACCATGGCCTTCACTGACTTCACTTTGGGGAGGAACCCGGGAAGAAACCTTTAGCCTGGCATCCTCCAGGAGGTCCTCTTATCTCTACAGCTGCCTCCCCCATCTACTGCTCACACTTAACTCCAGAGGACTGGGATGGGGAGGAGGATCATGACTGAGGCCCTGGAAGGGAGAGACTTTAGCACCTAATGTCCTAGTCGCTCACCTTCCTTGCCCAGGTCACTTAGAATCCCACCATGCCTTGAATCCTGGGAAAAAGAAAAAACAAATGATTTCAGAATGGAAGCAGATCAGAGGCAGCCCAGAGAGTAGCCATTTGTTAGTCTGGGTTCAGCGCCCCCCCCCTTTTAAAAAAAATATATTTTATTGATTTTTTTTACAGCGAGGAAGGGAGAGGGATAGAGTTAGAAACATCAATGAGAGAGAACATCGATCAGCTGCCTCCTGCACACCCCCTAATGGGAATGTGCCCACAACCAAGGTACATGCCCTTGACCGGAATCGAACCTGGGACCCTTCAGTCCGCAGGCCGACGCTCTATCCACTGAGCCAAACCGGTCAGGGCCAGGCTCAGCCCTTTTTATTCCCCGAAGCGCTGTAACCCTTTCTTATCCATGGATTCTTTTGCCTGTGACCAGTTGGATTCTTTTCTGGACCACAGATCAAGCATTTCGAAGAAAGGACACAGGCTCCCACTGCTCATCTGCCCTCTGCTGTTCTAGGGCAGGAGCACCCAGGGAACGGCAGGGAGCCCTGTGGGAAGACAGGCTCCAATGCTCAGTCCCATCTCTACAACTTTTAAGAATCAGTCACCTTCTAAGCCCAGAGTCCCAGTGAATAAGTTGGGAATTATATTTGGTTTTTATGTAACACAGAGCTGCTTGGTTCCCTGAAGAGTATACAAACCACGTTGTTTCTTTCCTCTGCCCCTCGTCCCAGCGCCCTGCTTTCTGGGGCCACTCAGCCCATGTACTGAAGAGCAGGCCCTTACCTGACAGGTGACGTTGCGGGTGATCCGCCTATATTCGTCATTGGCCAGCTGTATCTTAATTTTCTCCAGACGGGCAACTAGCTCTGGGTTCTAAGGCAGGAAAATCAAACGAGAAGAATGGCATTCCCAGCTCGCTAGAAAATATGCCACAGTCATTGGTTTCAGAGGACGAAGCACTGCTAAGGGTACTAGGAGACCCCACGTGCCAGTTCCGCCTCCACTGCTTTGGAAACGTTTATGTCAAACATGGAGGTCCAACATCTGGTTCCCCGACCCCAGCTCCCAAGGATGTAACAGACAAGTTTTTGAACTCAAAAGGCGGCCTATAAACCTGGCTGGATCACAGATAAGCTCAATTCAGCCAATACCCACTGTCACAAATATAGCGCCTTACGTACCCTAGGAGGCTTCACCACCTCTGGGAGATAGAGTTCACTGCCTTCTAGGAGCTCATGAAGGTACAGTGTGGAATCTGGGAAGAAAAAGATTTCCACACACATAATGATCCACAGAGCTGAGATCGAAGGATTAAAATCAGAGAAGGATCTAGTCTTTCCTCTAAAGCATGGCCATTCCTATACCAATTCATCTCCAAGACCATTTTCAACTGGGAAGAATATAAGACAATTCCACACAATCATCTCCTACTGCTGCACAGCTGCGTTTAACTGTCGGCTCTCAGTTACCCTGGCGATGTCACCGCTAACGGGTGAGCCATTTACAACTGCCTGTCGGTTAGGTCATTTCTGTGGCCACCAGAGAACGGCCCTAATGAAGTTAAAGTCACAGTGGTGTGGACTACGCCGAGAACACTGTACTAGAGGATCTCTAAGGTCCTTTTGAGTTCCAATAGTCAAGCCATCTATCCTCTGTACTTCTGGGCAGGCAATGTTCACTTTAGCAGAAGACCTTCCAGGTCAGTGTGTCCCTTTACAGTGAAGGAAACTGAGGTCCAAGGAGGAGAAATGACTCCTCCAGCGGGAGTCAGTGGCAGAGCTAGGACTAGCGCTCAGGTGCCACTCCCAGTTCAGACCTCCCCACACCGCTGTCTCATCATCCTATCTAAAGTCAGATGTGCCTGGCCGGTGTTGCAAGGTGGTTAGAGCACCAGCCTGCAGCCTGGAGGGTCTCGGGTTGGATTTCTGGCCAAGGACGTTGTAGGTGGGTCCCAGTCGGGGCGCCTGGGACAAGGCAACCAACCAACTGATGTTTCTCCTTCACATCAATGTTTCTCTCTCTTTTCCTCCCTTCCACTCTCTCTCAAAATCAATGGGAAAAAATATCCTCGGATGAGGATTTAACAACAAAAAATATTTGACTACTTTTACTTCTGAGATGGAAAGAAACCCAGACTCGAAGGCAGGACAAGCTCACTATTGCTTACTGCGGCTTAAAGGAAACGGAACCTGTGACCTGGACCTGGGTCAGGACTTGGGACTTTTTCACAGGTCAGGTGGGCCTGCGTGGGCCTGGCAGTGAGGTGGGGACTCTTCAGAAAGCGGAAACCGCACGAGTAAATGTAGCGATCCACTAGCAACTCCCACGGAAGCTGTGACGGGAGCAGGTCGCCCTGGGACTTAGGAGGCGAGTCCTGGCGTGGCTCGATGACCGCTCCGCGGGCGAAGGAGGGATGGATAAAGATGCTTGAGGTGCGATCGAGACCTCAAGAGGGAGCAGGAGGGAAGAAGGAGGCGACTCCGGACTGGAGAATGGGCCTCACCCCGTTCTCTCAGGTGCTGGTGCAGGTCCCGGACCAGGCGGAAGGAAACCAGGCGTGCGGGGCCGCCGGGGCGGTCACCGCCCTTGTGCTTCTTCTCCATCGCGGCCTCCAGCTCCGCCCGCAGCTTGCGTGGGAGCTGCTCTGGCTCCAGCTCCCCGCCCGGCGCCAGGGCGCGCACCAGCCGCTCGCCGGCAATCAAGGAAGACGCCATTGCTAGCCCCTTTACGGTCAGGTGACCCCCGGCCGGCACTTCCGCCAGCCGCGCGCCGGAAGGAGCTCGGGGCTGGAGGGCGGGGCCAGGGCCAAAGGGGCGGGGCGCGGCGCGGCGCGGGGCAGTGTGGGGCGGGGGCGGGACGCCGCCCGGCCGCGGGTCGGGCCCTGTGTCAGCAGCACAGCCGACGCTCAGGGGGACATGGCGGGCTGTGTGGCCCGGCGGGTCCTGGCCGTGGGCAGCCGCTGGTGGTCCCGGTCGCTGCTGGCCGGGACCCGGGGGCCAAGGCCGCTCTGTGCGGCGGGTGG
>PVJC01016727.1:0-33307 GCA_004026665.1 Murina feae | reverse complement strand
CCAACGTCCCAGCAAGGCTGGCTGGACATAGGTTCTGGAGTTTTTTCTCCTATAATTGATACTGTTCCTTGAAGGCCTGGGGTAATTGATACACTGTTCCTTTAAGGCGGCCTTCTAACTACTAACGAAGCCTCCTCTGCTTCACCTCGCAGCGTCTATAATGAAACAATTGTTACTTTTACTGGTTAGGCCGGAGCTGCTCTCTCCTTCAGCTCCGGAGGATTGTATGATTGTTACAATGTTTCAAAAAGCTGTGTTTCGCTAGAGGCAGTTTAATCGGAGCTGAGCTGAGGGGCGAAGCTTCACTTTCCCTCCTGCCACAATGGAAAGGGCTATTTACTCAGGTCCGGGAGTGGCGGCCGCCATGTTGGCTGGGCTAATTTGCATACAGCCGCTCTGATTGGCTGGTGGGCGTGGCTTACCCTGTCTCGGAGAAACGGTTAATTTTAATATTTCGCTTTTATTAGTTTAGATGTCATTCAGGTTTGTCAACTTGGCTAACATAGCCCATTAGTCTGCACTTTTGCTTAAGAGTATCTGGGGAAAATACCGTTTAGGGTTTCAAGGAAGATGGGCTAGAAGTGGTTTGGAAGTGGATGTATAGTATCCGCCACCTTTGACTACTCATCATCCATACTTGGTTTCTGTACCTGCTTCCTTCCATATATCAACTTTTAAACAGTAGTAATTACTTCTGAATCATTGAAAAATGTGGTACCATTTTTTCAAGTGGGGAGACACAAATTTACTGTTATAGCATCTCTGGTTGATGTTTAGTCTTCCTCTGATTTTAGTCACAACCCAGCTTGTAGCTTCTACATTAAACTATAATGGTAAAATCATCAACAACAGACTTTATAAATAATAGAAAGGGAATTGGGGTGCAGGAGGAAAATAATTCTATCACACAAGGAAGGAAATATGGATGACTTTTTAGTCTTCTTTAAAAAATATATTTTATTGATATTTTTACAGAGAGGAAGGGAGAGGGATAGAGAGTCAGAAACATTGATGAGAGAGAAACATCGATCAGCTGCCTCCTGCACACCCCCCACTGGGGATGTGCCCACAACCAAGGCACATGCCCTTGATCAGAATCGAGCCTGCAACCCTTCAGTCCACAGGCCGACGCTCTATCCACTGAGCCAAACCAGTCAGGGCTTCTTTTTCTCTGTTTCTGAAACTCATTCTGAGGCCTTCATTGGCATTCAAAATCGACTTCCCTCACTCTTCTTTTCCCCTCAGTACTTTTAATCTGGTAGGGTGATCCAAACTTCATTTTTGAGGGTTCTGGGCCCGGGTTAGAAGTAGTATTTTGTGGGAATAAGTCTTTCATAAGTCTGTGGGTGGTTTGCTAGCTAATGCATTATAGGCAGAAAAGGCAAATCATATTTAGAATAATAGTCTGTTCAATGAGAACAGATGGCTGCTATTCTATGATGCTGAGAGTTTTAATGTAACTGACATGTTAGCAGGAATGGGAGGCCCACTGTACTCTGTTCCTTGCAGATTGGACACCTGGAGTAATTAGAGCAGATTTGGTGAGAGGACATCCCGTGTAGCACCCATGTGTAATCTCTGTCTCCCTGTCTCAGTGTCCACTTGTTTATGTATCCTCTGAGTATTGTGGTTAGGAAAAGAGTCTGGTTGATCATCATAGAGGAGATAACCTTATCCACCTGATACTAATGAGAATTTTTCTGCAAAGGGAACTTATGAGTAAGCATAGGACACAAATATCCTCACACTCAGGCCCATCCTGGGTGTCTGTCCCATAAAGCTCTTTTCTAAGCCTTACTGTTACCAATATTCTAATCTGATTTCTTTTAAGTCCCTGATCATTGTAACAGGTTAACAACCACTGCCCACAAATAGGTATGGATTAGAATTCTGGCCATCTCTCCTTCAACTCAAAGTAGAAAGCCAGATGTTTACTCTAACATTCCACCCTCAAAAAAGGATCTACCTGTGCTTTAGAGCCACTGCTGCTTGGGGCTGAAATGCAGGAGTAGGCTGGTTTTACTTGTTGCCAGTACATCCTGCAAAGCCATCTGCCACAGTCAGGTTTCTTTCCTCTTAAATTGACATGTCATAGGGAACTCCCATGAAGCCATCAGTGAGAGCTGAGGAAGAAATGATACTGCATTAGGAGTAGACACACTAGGGCATGTTTCTCATGTGTTCATGACCTCCTCTACTTCTTGATAAGGGAGTGGTGGTGCTGAACATGCCTGATTAGGACTTCATGGCTTACCATTAGGTAAATAAAGTCTGGCTCATGATGAAGCTCAGACCCCTTGGTTTCCAGGTTTCCAGGTAATTGTATGTTGGGGTTATTTCTCAAAAGAATAATAATTAGCAGGTGAAGAGTTTTTAGCTTGCCTAAAACCTTAGGGGACTCTGCCAATAACTGTCATGCAGTCTCACCCTATGAGGTCATGTCATAAGCTCCTTAAACCATGCCTCAGACCCTTTCAATTCCATTAGATTGCTTGTTGGATTGGAGAAAACTGCTTTAGTTGTAATGCAAATGCCAGTGACTGAGCAGATTTGGTCCTGCAAGGAGACCATATTTGTAATTACTGTTGTAATTGCCACCCAATTAAACTTAAAATAAGTTCCTTTCCCTAAACTCCATTGGTTTTCACTTCAGATCAGATAGGTGAACTAAATGTGCAGGTGATAGGAACGGCGAAGACGTTTCACTAGTATCATACATGTGGGACGCGAGCTGCAGTGCAGTCTGGGAAGTACTATTTTTTTTTCTTTGACTAAATAATTTTTTCTTTTTCAATTACAGTTGACATACAGTATTATGTTGGTTTCAGGTATACAACCCACTTATTAGACATTGGCTAACTCACCGAGTTTAGGAAGTACCGTTTTAATTCTCTCACCTGAAAGTGCATTAGGGACAGCAAGATGGGAGTGCTGAGTCACTATCTGTAAAGTCTGCTGCTACAGCTAAAAGTTGTGACTGTTATCAGTCATTTTGTTTGAAATTTGATCTGCCCTGATTTGTATCTTGAGTGACTCACAAATCTCCCTTTACAGAAGGACATATTGAATATATTCTTTGGTTGTGGGTCTCATGTGTGGGAGCGCATGTAACCATTTTTGAATAATGAAAAATATCAAAGACAAGCTTTCTGTTTTTCTAGTGTGAACCACACTTGGCTATGCTTTTCTTCTGAGATTTGTTTTAATTTACTTAACAACAAAAATAAGTCAAAATAGAGCAGGTTTTTAAAGGATGGGAAGTATGTCAGAGACCACACACCACCCCATGGTAGCTGGCATCTTCAGAAGTTTAAGTAACTGGCTAGATCTATTTCAATATCATTTCTAAAATTTGTATTCCTGGGTAAGTCATAAAATAGTATCAGTCATAAAGTTTATAATTTTTAGCAAAATGGGAAGTAGAAAGGGGATGTGTTATATTAGTCCTGACCGACTATAACTTGTTTGGGATACCTTTTGCTAAGAATTCATTTCAGTTTTCATAAACTGGATGAATCTTCTATGTGGATATTTGACTCATTATTTTAAAGTAGTAGTTTTAAAGGAAGGCGGTTGCTATAGTAGCTTGTTTTTATTGTCATATTAAATATATTTTCAGCTCCCTTGGAAATCATTGACTAGCATCATTGAATATTATTACATGTGGAAAACTACTGACAGATATGTGCAGCAGGTAATTTTTTTATATCACTACCAATATGATTGCATTAAAGTGAACTTTCTGTTTACATTTTAATATTTCTTAGCAATATACTTAATTTAAAATTTGTCTTGTTTGCCTTATTTTTTCTAGACTATTTTAAACTGCATGATTTCATATCCTTAAGATATTATTTTAAGATTTTAGTCTTAATATATTTTTTTTTACTTCAGAATTTATTATGATAGCTATTTTGGAAGGACAACAGGGAAGGTACCGCTAGAGAGGCAGTGTTTTCCTTGCAGGTGCCTGGTGCCTCATCTCTCTGTGAGTATACGTGGAGGGAATGCCCTAAGATGTGATGTCAGCACACACCTTTTGAGCAACTTATTTTTACATATGGAAAATTTAGACCAATGCCATTTGTGTGGATATATCTCCTAAATCTTTCATTTTAACCGTAAAGTTAGTCTTACTAGTTTGATGCCTTGGTGTACTGTACATAAATTTTTACCCGAAGTTATTTCTAGAAGCAGGGAATGATTTGTCTCTGACTCCTTCCCACATTCCCAAATTGAGGTGACTCTCTCAGTTACTTATTCCGAGCACTGTTTCCTGGGGAAAGGCACATTTTCCGGAAGTGACCCAAGTCAGTACTTGTTTTTATATTCTTCTAGTCTCATGTCAGAACTTGTAAGGAAAGGGGCAAATATATTTAACACAGACATCATTTTTCCTAAGTATGTGATTGCACAGTGGCAAGTGTTAAATGCTATAAAAATACATTTTAAGGATCACTTTAAAAATTGCCGTAGTAAGTTGTTGAGATCATGAATAGTGAATAGCCAGCCACCCATGGCTTATTGAAACATTTCCAGAATCAACATCGTGTATAATTTAAAAAGTGCTTATTTGGGACAATTTAGGTAGGTAGAAATGAAGACCAGGTGTTCTGAAAACTGTTTCTCAAAGCAGAAAGAGTCCCCAAAGATGGTGGAGATGGTGGCTCAAGGATGGTTGAAAATATTTGGATAAAATTCTTTTCAGAAATTTCAACTCCGTCCCTAAAAGTTTTAAGTTGTCCCCCTAAATGTTTTTGTTCACTTCTCATTGAGAAAATGAGGAGAAATAATTTGGTTTATATTATATTTTATATCTACCATATATTATTTTTCTTCCCTATTTACATTCATGTTGTGTTGATCAATTTCTGGATTTGACTACATAATCTTTTTCCCATTCCTTTTCCTGCATTTGGCTCCTAATTGGTTCCTAAAATCTGATGTGAGTTCAGCCAAGCTATAAAGTATACTGCATACCTCCCAACATTTGAGGGTAAATGCTTATTTAATTGTACTTAGAATAGTTACTATCTCTTTCTTTTGCATGGACTTTGAAAACTAATCACCTCTGAATATTTTTCTAAAAGTAAAGATGATGTGTGTTTTTTTTCTCCCAGAAAACCAAAAGAAGAAATATGGTAGAAAATAAATTTGAAAAGTAAAACGAATACTTACAAGTCCTGTTTATTCACTCATGTGGGGGACGGAGTTGTTCATTGCTTTACTTTTAAAATCTATGTCTAAAACGTTATTAATACTTACAGTTCTGTTTCTCGGAATCTAGTGACTTTTCTTAGCAATTACTGCAGCTTATATGCACATTTTAAAAATGGCAACTTTTGAATTATGCTTTAAATTCATTTTCTTGTGAATTTTTTAAAAACAATGAAGTGGTAATAGTTGCTAAGCATTGTATGTAAAATATTTTATCTATCTTTTGAATTAGAAACGTCTAAAAGCAGCAGAAGCAGAGAGTAAACTGAAACAAGTATATATCCCAACTTAGTAAGTAATGGAAATCTTTTAAAATATTTGTCATGGTATTAATTCTGTCAAAACAAAATATGTCATTTTGGTCAGTTCCAGTCAAATTTGAATTTCATTGTGTATCTTATTTTCTTCCACTACAAAGCATGAGACTTGTTTCCCATTATATCACCACAATAATATTTTCAGAGAGAAAAATGGCTCATAGGAAAAACACCACATAGGCAACAAAAGGACTAGAGAAAGACTGTCCCTAAATTGGCTTCTGTCAAAGCTGCGGGAAAAGTGTCAGGAAACTAAGCTATGAAACAATTGTTTGAAGCAAATGTATTTCGAAAGCTACCAACTCATGAAACTTGAATGTGGTAGAATGGATTTTTTGGGGTAATGCACGATGCCCTTTTGCGGCATGTTGTTTATCTGGTTGATGAGTTTGTATTATTTGCTTAGGGATAGGGTTGGGGAAAGTCATTGGAATCATACTTTGTATATGTTGGATAAACAGTGAATAACTCTTTATTGTTTGGCCTAGCATTCTATCATTGTTTTCCTTTGGAGTTAGAAAACATTGTTATATCAACAGGGATGCCAATTTTCTTTTTATATGCTATGTTTTAAGTGAATTATAATCTTTTTCTTGAGATCTTTGTGTTTCAATCATTCATTTGTTCAGGAAAATTTAGTTTATTGAGCACCACATATATAGTGCTATCATAGGTTCTTTGGGGATAAAAATGAATGTACTACAAAGTTTTAGGTACTGCTCCAAGATTTTTCTTACTCTATGAACTCAGTACAGTTGTTTTATACTTGGCCTTTTGTTTACTGAATTTTGATACATTTAGACAGTTTTATATACTAGTATAAGAGACCTCATAGGAAATGAATTGTAATATTTTTTTAGACATAAGTTTTTAAAAATATATATATATTTTATTGATTTTTTTACAGAGAGGAAGGGAGAGGGACAGAGAGTTAGAAACATCGATGAGAGAGAAACATCAATCAGCTGCCTCTTGCACACCCCACTGGGGATGTGCCCGCAACCAAGGTACATGCCCTTGACTGGAATCGAACCCGGGACCCTTGAGTCCTCAGGCTGACACTCTATCCACTGAGCCAAACTGGTTAGGGCTGTAATATTTCTTACTAATCTTTTTTAAAAATCCTCACCCAAGGGTATGCTTTTATTGATTTTGGAGACAGAAGCCAAGGTGTGGTTGGGTGGAGAGATACACACATGCACACACACACTGATGTGAAAGAGGAAGTCGAACCTACAACACGGGTATGTGCCCTGACGGAGAATCAAACCTGTAACCTTCTGGTGTAGGGACAACACTCTGACCACTGAGCTACACTGGCCAGGCATCTTACTAATCTTTTATCTCAAGACAGATAATACGCAATTTATGGGGCCCATAATTTTTATTCAGTGTTATAATGTCCCTTCTGCAGAATTGTTTCTAATATTTTTAAATTTTATATAGTTTGACTTAGTTACAAAAGAATAACTCCCCAAAGAAAATCTGTTGTGATTCATCTGTCTCAGATTTTCAAAAGCAGGTATGCAAGCTTTCTTGAACTTTACAATGTTTGTTTTACCAACGGAAAAGTGTATTCACCAAGCTAAGAAACTGTGGTGGAGAACCAGGTTAGGCCATTTTGAGTTCGTTGGGTCCACAAAGGTGTTGAATATATTGTTGGATATATTGGTCTTAAACTCAGGGGAACGTTGTGGGCTAGAGATACAAATTTGAGTTCATCAGCATACATCATTGTGTTTTAAACTATGAGATTTCATAGGAGAATCAATAAGAAAAAAATGCCTTGGACCAAGCTTGAGGAAATCCAGTATTTGTATGTCAGGTACAGATAGAGAATGAAAGCTAAACAAGAATAGCAAGGTGAATGCATTATTGTCATTAAAGCTGAGAGAGGAGTGGGTTTTAAGGAGGGAAAGAGATCAACAGGGTCAGATGCTGGTGAGAAATAGCCAGGGAACTTAGCATCACAGAAGTTACCGGTGATCCTCAATGCTGTGGTGAGGATCGCATAGAGCCACGGTGCCGCAGACACTGAGGCTCGCAGCCCTCAAAAAACCTGCCTGCGAAGGACAGTCGGAGAAAGGTCTCGGCTTTGGGGAGTAGGTTGGGATAGAAAAACGGAAGAGTTTTTAAAATATGAGAAATACATTACATGTTAATGAGGAGGGTCCAGAGAGGAGAATCAAGGGAACAAAGTTCTCAAAAGGGTGGAGGGGTGGAATCTGGAGCACTGATAGGGGAGGAAAGGTTTGGGCATCAGATAAAAGGACAGTTTCATATAATACGACTTTAAAACATCTTTCATGTTTTTCTTAGAGTAAAAGTTTATTTGGATGGTCACATTGACCTCAGTCATTTGTGCCTTGAGAATTAACCTGCAGTTTACTTGGTTTTGCAAGACATAGTTTAAACCCTAACCGGTTTGGCTCAGTGGATAGAGCGTCGGCCTGCAGACTCAAGGGTCCCAGGTTTGATTCCAGTCGAGGGCATGTACCTTGGTTGCGGGCACATCCCCAGTGGGAGGTGTGCAGGGGGCAGCTGATCAATGTTTCTCTCTCATCAATGTTTCTACCTCTCTATCCCTCTCCCCTCCTCTCTGTAAAAAATCAGTAAAAAATATTTTTAAAAAATAGTTTAAGTGATTCACATGTCTGTATTCAGCCTTTGAACACTTGTTCTTCCTTTGTAGATATTATAATACTAAGGTCAGTAGTTTATTCAGTCAAATAACATTCTAGATTCAGGTGAAGAACTGAAGTTGTATGTACTTTTGTTCTTTTTTTCAGGCAGTTCAACTATAAATTTATATTAGCTCTTTTTCAACACATATTTTAGCCCAGGGTTAAATGTCAGAAATTTTCATATTTTGGGGAAGTTATTTAATTTCAAGAGGTCATCATGTCTAGCTAGCTAAAATAGATTTTTAAAAATCAGAAATATTATTTCTCTTGGACATCGTAATCATTCTAAATTATCACTTTTCATTTTGTACATTTCCAAATGAAAACTATAAGAAGAGAAATACATTCTTTCTGGCTTAGAATATGTTTTTAAAACCAATTTGTCTTCAAAACACATTGCTGGCACATGTTAAAAGTGTAAATAATAGCCCTGTGTATAGAATAGGGACCTCAAAGCACTTAGGGGTTAAATGATTTCATCTGGGGGTGGTGTTGGGTGTCACCAACAGTTACAGTAACAATGCCAGGAAGAAATCTTAATTTGCTGTCAGGCCAAGTTTACATACTAGGCTTTTGCTGGTAATTGGAACTATGAGAATGAAAAACAGCAAAGAGGAAACTCCTGAACCAACTCGGTGTGGAAACGCCAAGTGTCTTGATAGTTGTGACCACTCATTACTTTAGTAATCATGGGAAGATACAGTCATTCAGCATTTATTTCTCCCAAATAGACATGAAGTCAGGTACTGAATAACTACATGCTAAGTGAATTATGAGTTTATTGAGGACATACTATATATACCTGTACAGTATTCTCAGTCATGGCTTAGAAGCTGAGGAGTTAGCCTGACCTAAATGGGGACTAGTTAGCTGTATTTGCACAGCAAGTAGAAGGTAATCTGGGGTGCGTGTTTCTGGGGAATTATGGCCTCTGGGAAATTTGCATGTACACATCTGATGATGTCACTCTTTTCCTCCTAAAATTTTTTTCTTGAAGAGAAAAACCTCTACTTTCCAATGCTATGTAATCTTCATAAAAGCTCAAACATAATAGAAATTATTGCCATAAGCAAAGTCTCCTGAAATGCTGACTTAAGTCTGGGTATGCCCCATTGACAGCCAGTGTTTATGTTTATCGTGGTCTTTTGTAAGTTCCCCCAGGAGTCAGCAGGACCTGGACAGTGCCTTCCTCTGAACACAGCACATCACCTTCGGCTTCATTTATATGATTCATAAAAGTGTTTTATTTTCTCAGGAGAATTTGTGATAGCTAATACAGCTTAATAACTTGTATTTTTCAAAATAATCAGAGGGTGTCCTAAGGAAATTGTATTTGTGTGGAGAAGAGAGATGGCTGTATTTATTTTGTGAGTTTCAGGCATAAGAGATTGGTTTGTACATAGCCTTGTTTTGTAAAGATGAATGGTTTGGGTTCCCCTTTACCAGTGTATTTCTTCTTCACCAAGCATTCAGATTTATTTGTGTGTAATTCAGATAAATCAGTAATGAAGTGTAGAGCCTTTGCCTTGTTTGTACAAGTCATTTTTATGACCTTACTTTACATTTCATTGGAAGCAGCAAACCGAATCCCAACCAAATATCCACCAGCAATGGCAAACCTGGTACTGTGAATGGGGCCGTGGGAACCACATTCCAGCCGCAGAATCCCCTCTTAGGGCGAGCCTGTGAGAGCTGCTACGGTGAGTTTCTCCCGCGGGCCTTTCTTCTCACTTGAGGCCCGTCTCAGTGAAGTGCGTGGCACTGTGCTGGCACTGTGGGAGGAGGTACATGAGGCCAGTACTGTGCAGAGGGCACAGTGATGCAGCTTAGAGTGAACAGATGCCCATCCTTACCTTCTGCCTGGGCACTGAGTATTTAAGTACTTTGATTTGCTTTTGTGGGGTCCCGTGTTTGTTGATGAAGCATTGTTAGCTGCGTTGCATTCAGAGTTGTTATTAGCTTTGTGCAAACCATGGTCCCATGAAATATTCCAACCCCCTTTTGGAGTTTCTCAATATACTTTGACAAATTAAAGGCTCCAAATAATTCTGTAGGAAACACCTGTGTGGCGGTAAACTGCTGCTTATAGTCCTCAGACCAGATTCCTTCAGAGCACTGGTTTGGGAGATGTAGTTCTCTGTTATTTGTTTCTTATCTCAGGACCCCAATTTATTCATTCCTGTCAGAAATCTCTACCAGAGGCTGGTAGTATTATATTTATTGGGTTGGTGAGATGAATTGTTACATAGTTGATATACTTTCTATGTTTATTTAAAATCTCATACAACATCATCTCTTAATGGCGTATTGATGACATCATTTATGTTTTCTACCAACCAAAGTATGCTTGGGTGGGAGAGGGAAGAAAACGAATATTTACTAAAAGTCTTACTTGGTCCCTAGTTTTTGTCTCTCAGCAGCTCTTTGAGGGTAGATGCAGCCGGCTGCCCTAAGGACATATGAATGAGGGCGTTTCGGCATTAAAAAGGCTCTTAACACCAAATCATAAAATTTCTCTTCTGAAACCAAGGAAGGTGTGAGCCAGACAAATTGTGACTTCATAAAAATGGTACATATCTACCCATTTTCTGCACCATGGGAGCACAAGGAGTAACAGTTTGTGGAAAATTAGCTTTTTTTGGTCAAGATTTTGCATGAATTGCATCACAAATGTTTTTGAATTAGGAATTCTTAGATTTCGAAGTGCATTTATATTTAAATTTAAAAAAAAAAGAATCCTGGAGACAAATGGTATTGACTTAATCTGTCTTATCTTTTATTTATAACCCCCTTTACACATAAATAATCTCACAGATACCTTTAAGTAATTATTCTGTCATTTTTCTGTGTGTATGACAAATAAGCACTCTTAATTTTATAATATTTATTTTTGGTTCATATTTTAAAGTAATATCTATCAAAATAATATAATATGTTTATAAGATTTATTGTAGAAAAAATTGCTCTTTTCTATTTGTCATTTTTCATTGAACATGAATTAATTGGAGAAAAGCATTTGTTGACAAATATTAAATGACATGTCTTAGTTTGGGTAAAACTTTGGTTTTCAGAATCTAAAATAAGTCCATGCCTAATATGTAAAATTCTTACCATTTGTGTTTGTAAAAAATGAACTTATGATATGTTTTTAAATTTTAAGAGGAAGATTTTGGGGCTGCTGCTTGCAAGGAGTCCTCCAAAAGTAATACATGACAAGGTGCACAGCATTATTCTCAATCCACTAAAAAGGCAATTTGATTATAACGACCACCGTATCTTCTTTTTTTTGACATTGGCTGTGAAGTGTTAGCTAACTCCTGGCTGTGCTGCTTAAACATTATTTGCTATAGATCGGGAGAAATATTCCAAGGCAAACTTACAGAATTATAATAATGATTTTTATGCGCCTCATTAACTTATATACGTCGGAATCAATGTTTTCAAACTTCAGATGGGGATACTTTGAATGTTCTATGGCAGTTTAAACTGCAGAATCAGACTAACACAGGCGTGCAGTGTTTAGCTATGTGGTAAATCAACCAAGTTACTAGGTCTTAAGCATGCTGTGATGTCAGCCACATATGCTCACTGAATATATACTACAGTCTTGAAGGAATTCTATTTTTTAAAGGAAGAAATGTAAAGTAATTATTTTATCTATTAAGGAATGAAAAACATACCTGCTTCTGTCACATTCCTACCTCTCAGTGGGGCCCCTCTGAGTACTGTAACTGAACTATAGGTTTGGGAAACTGGCTTTAAACTGTAAACACTAATAGCATTAATAATTTTCTGATAGCTTATTTCCATAAATGTACACAATAGAAAATATTTGTAATTAACAAAAACTACCCCCCAGCAGCACAACATACTATTTAGTATACATCATGTAATAGCTTCTCTTAGATGCCATGGGCACTTGGTATATATATGTGGTTTTTAATGAATTCTGAATCTTGAAAACTATATGTATACTAGAGGCCTGGTGCGTGAAATTCATGCACTCGGGGAGGGGGCGGTGGTCTCGCAGCCTAGCTTGCATCCTCTCGCAGTCTGGGAGCCCTTAGGGGATGTCTGACTGATGGCGTAGGTCCACAGCCGGACATCCTTAGCACTGCAGTGGAGGTGGGACCCACCACTCCCTCTGCACTTGCCAGTCGTGAGCCCAGCTTCTGGCTTAGCAGTGCTCCCACTGTGGAGCACACTGACCACCATGGGCAGCTCCTGTGTTGAGCGTCTGCCGCCTGGTGGTCAGTGTGCATCATAGCAACCAGTCATTCCACCGATCAATTTGTATATTTGCCTTTTATTATATAGGATATTAGACTATCATATATGGTTTGTAAGTTGGGGGAAGAATATTAATGTAAACTGAAAGTGGCTTTGGAATATTTTTTTGAAATGTTTGATTACATATTGATGTTACAAATTCTATAGCATCTTTGTTTTTCTTTTTCCTCCATCTTTAGCTACACAGTCTCATCAGTGGTATTCTTGGGGTCCACCTAATATGCAGTGTAGATTATGTGCAACCTGTTGGCTCTATTGGAAAAAATATGGCGGCCTGAAAATGCCCACTCAGTCAGAAGAAGAGAAGTTATGTCCCAGCCCACCTACAGAGGTACATGAGCAATAGTCCTCATAGCCTTGAGGCTGGTCATATTTTCCAATGGCTGGATCGGTCCTTGAAAACAGAAGTGCAGTGTTAAGGTGATTTAAAAGCAAGCAAAGCTATTTTTATATCTAAACATAGCACCACAATATTCAGGGTGAAGGTGGAGAGAAGGGCAGGGACAAATCCAATCTTCACAGGTATTCAAAATATTTGTTTTGTGAAATTACCGAGTCAAAAGAACAATGTGTGTGGGAGGCCTTAGCATAGGTAGAAAGCTTACTGATTAAATGTTTATTTTAATTGCTTTTTTGGGAAAACAGTTTGCAGCCTTTAGATACTATTGAAGTTGTATCTTATTACATAAAATAACAACTTGAACATTTTTTCCCCACTCCTTGGCTATCATAGGAGGCACAAGAATGTGTGGACTTAATCTTGAGGTGAACAACAGTTGAAATAGGATTTTGGAAAAATACTCATAGCAGATATCAAACACCCAGGTCTCCTATTATATTTGAGGACTAACAGGATCTCGGAGTCCTTCAATATTTTTTTAAACAACACTAAAAATAATCTAATTAATCCCTTGGCATATTTTTTTTAAAAATATTATGAATATAGTTTGGGATTGTTAGGGTCAATTTAAAAACACATATATGCTCCCCCTTCCCCAAATCCAGTTTTCTTCCCTACTTCCCCACCTTCTTTCCAAAAGTACACACTTTTTAATCTTGTCCTTTGGGGTAGGGTATTAAGTTATAGATGCTTCAGTGGAAGATTTAAAAACCGCACTGTTCTGTGAGCATGATGCCAATAGTACCGCACTTTATCCAGCCCTGTTCTTCACCTGTTTGTTGATGTGATTCTACAGGACCCCCGTGTCAGAAGCCACATGTCTCGCCAGGCCATGCAGGGGATGCCCGTCCGCAACACTGGGAGCCCTAAGTCTGCAGTGAAGACCCGCCAAGCTTTCTTCCTTCACACTACATATTTCACAAAATTTGCTCGTCAGGTCTGCAAAAATACCCTCCGGCTGCGGCAGGCAGCGAGACGGCCGTTTGTTCCTATTAATTATGCTGCCATTAGGGCAGAATGTAAGATGCTTTTGAATTCTTAACCTTATGTGTTGTGCTTCTGACCATTTTCTCTCTTTCTCGCTCTCTTTTTTGTTTCATTTTTATTTGCAATAAACATACGTTCTTGTGTACAGCCTTTTATTTGGTTTATTTTTTTTTAACATTGTTTTTGTCTGCTGCCATTTGTATTATGCCAACCTGAAAAGAAAACACTGCCACCTCTGCAGTCTTTGGCGTAGTGTTCAAAAGATGATGGGAGGTGGTCCTGTCCAGTGGGGCTTTGTGATGGAGTTGCTTCCATGGGCCTTATTGAGGCACTTTTACCTGGAAGGTAATCCCCAGGGTGGTGGTGCAGTGAAACTCCATAGCTGAGACATGCAGTCCAGTCTTACATGAATTCATTAGGTTTGAATAAAATTTGCCAGTTTACACTAATGAAAAATTGTATGTCATTATAAATTGTATTGTTTTCCCATGAACCCTTTACAATTACTATACAATATTTTGGAAATTCACAGTGCTTTATAATAAACATTAGATTTATTAGAAGATTTAGCAAATTACAAATGAATTTTAAAGGCTTTTGGGTGTATTTTCTGAAAATACGCTTTTAGTTTTTACAAACTGATGTCCAAATTTGTGGTTGAGCATTCTTTCTATTGTCCAATTTGGTTTCCATTTCATAATCATACATCATATATATTTCCACAAACATTTACATGACTTTATTACTCTCATTTGCAATGCATTCATTCTTGCTTATGTTTCATTTTTTTGTTAGAGCAAAGGTCATATGTACCAATGAATCATGGATTGTTCTGTTATTACCATGTTCCTTTTAATATGCCCATAAGTTATGTGTTATCTCTGATTCTGGTCAAGCTCCTTTCAGTCGCGTTCCTGGCTAGTATGTGAGAGCCATGTAACTTTCCCCCTGAAGGATGAGAAAACTTGCTGTCTGGCTTAACATGGGAAATAGGAAAGATACTCAGTAGATGTTTTTTTCTTTGTCCTTGAGATAAGAAAGTTCTTACTTCAGGATATCCCCATTTTGATTTAAAGAGTATATCCATAAAAGGAATAATGATTGAAACACATTTTGTTCCTAAAGATAATTTTCAGCAGAACAGTTGAAATTTTACAGGTAAAAGCTTTTTAAGAAGAAAAGGGAGTGGAAATTGATAGTAATTTCTGAGTCCCATGGAGTGGAAATTTAGCTACATTAGATTCCTATGTATTTGAGAATTTAGGCTTATGTCGGGGTTTCATTGCTAGCATTTCAGAGTTGAGGGATTTATGCTATTTTCACTTTTTACAATCAGTGTTAAGGAACTGGAATATTTATATGCATCTAAAGTGCTTAGTTGATTTAAAACACATACTTTTATATATAATTTCTTAAATAAGAGGAAAAAGCATTTGAGAAAGAAAATGAATGAAATTCTTTCATTAAAGTTGACTGGGATTCATTATCATCTTTGTTCCTATGAATGGGAAAGAAACCACCAACTAAATTGGCTGCTTGAGGAAGCATGTTTCCTGTGGCTTTTCTGTTCATTTCTCAGTGAAATTTGCAAATTGTGTTTATTTTGATTATTCTTCAATGAAGTATATTTTTGCCACCTCATTTTATCCTCCAATTGCATAGTGCTTTTAAAAAGTCAAGATTAAATTATCTGTATTTTATTTCTAAAACATAGATGTCTAATCTAATAAAAGTAATATGCAAATTAACCATCGCTCTGAGACACCTAAGCTATGTCCCTAGCCAAGCCTCGCCCCCAGCCAGAGTGGCTGTATGCAAATTAACCCAGCGAAGATAAAGGCTGGCAGCCACGGAACTAGAGCAAACAGGAGGCTTCCATTACAACTGCCTAACTAGGCTGGCTGGGCCTCTGCTCAAGGCAACAATATTTCAATTATAGAAGCCACGGAGCTGAAGCAAACAGGAGGCTTCTTGCCTGCTTAGGCCTCTGCTTAAGGCAACAAAGTTTCAATTATAGAAGATAAATAAACTCCAGAAACCTGATTCCAGCCAGCCTCGCTCAGACTTTGGGTCAATGGGAGCTGTGGGCAGCCTGAAAACGGCCCTCACCCCTTCACCCAGGCTGGCCAGGGACGCCAACAGGTGGACATCCCCTGAGGGGTCCCAGGCTGCGAGAGGGCCCAGGCCAGCCTGAGGGATCCCCCTGAGTGCGCAAATTTTTGTTCACTGGGCCCCTAGTATAGTAATAATAAAAGAACAGTCAACTTCGCTGATATTCAATGAACATCTTATTTTGTATTTAGCTTCATTGGGTTACATATAGAATTAGATTCTCAGGATAATAAATTTTACCTTGATATTTAAAATGATAAAGCTTTAGCAGGCATCTGCTCAGTAATTTTAGCATGTAATTGATTCTTGCATCATCTCCCTTATGTGTACCTTATTGCAGCCTCTTCATCAGGTCCCTTGATGTTGGCTTGTTAGTGAGAAGATCAGGTGTTAATAACCTGGTGTCTGTAAGCAACCATGTCTCTGGTCTAGTGAGAATGTATGCTTTTCTTGGTTTCTCAAAGGCAGTGGTGACCCTGTTACTCCGCTCACAAAGTTAATCACCATGGTGCAATATGAATGTTCTTTTAGATCAGATAAAAGGTTGTAATTCTAAAGATACTGATAAATTAAGAACTCTAATTAATGCATTTTAGAATACTTCATCATAATATTGGAAAAGGAAAATAGTTTTCCCAGTAAGGAGGGTGCAGGAAGCGCCATAAAAGTTGACCCCTTCATTAGCACCATCAAAACCAGAATTTATGGGATTGCAGACTGCATGTGACTGAAAAAGAGGGAAGCTAAACTCTCAACTAATGGCGGAGACCATACTCGTAATTATGAGTTCTTAAAGCGGAATCTTTGCATATGTGTAAAATATCCCAAGGAAAACGTAAGAAATAGCGTGGGGAGGGATATTGGAAAGCTGAGAGAAAGGTGTTGGGAAGGAGACTTTGAATTTTGAACCATAGGAATATAGTTTCTATTTTTAAAAATTTTAAAGCAAATAAGTATTATTGTATGACCGACATATTTAAGTGTATATATATATATATATATATATATTATATGGAAAATGATTTTTAAAACCAACTTCTCCAACTATCTGTTCATTTTTATAATATACTTTTATGTGTGAAGATATATAAGTCCATGCCCCAAATTACTAAAATTAGTAGACTGCCTGAGCCAGTTCTACCACATGGATAGTGCTTATTAAAAATGCATTGCTAGCCCGGACAATGTTGCTCAGTGGTTGAGCATTGCCCCATGAACCAAGAGGTCCCTGGCTCAATTCCTGGTCAGGGCACATGCCCAGGTGGTAGGCTTGATCCCCAGTAGGGAGGGTGCAGGAAGCAGCCAGTTGATAATTTTTCTCATTGATATTGCTATCTCTCTATCCTCCGTCCTTCCTCTCTGACATCAATAAAAACATTTTTAAAAAATGCATTGCTAAGCCCCAAACCAGACATTGCATAAAAGTACTGTGTCTTTGACAAGATTTGCAGACTGATGTCATGGTTGAAACAGCATCAAGTTTCAGACAGATTAGCCTGTCCCTTCTCCCCTTTCATGCCCCTGCCTCAGGAAAAAAGCCACGATGTGGTAATAGGGTTCCTCCTTGTTACTGCCATCAGACATTAAGTTGCTAGATGACTTCCTCAAAGCTCAGTAAAATCACCTGATACCGGCTGAGGGTTACTATTTGAGATTCAGGATTCTCGGAAGCTGAGGAAGGAGTAGGTGCATTAGCAGTATCCTGTAGATGAAGAAGCGGATCCAAAGGATTTACCTGCCACCTTTGTAGCTTGCAAGGGTCAGGAGTGGTTTCTGAGTTGATAGCATACCAGAATGACAGCAGTATCCCCCAGAATGAAGTTCAAGAGGCACCTGGAGCCATTTTTTTTTTCTGTTCGAAGTTGCTAATTCAACTTGGAATTATCCCAAGGCCTCATATTCATAAGAAATTTGTAACATTTACCGATTTTTTTTTTCTAGAGATGGCTCAGCAAAAGTTATTACTTGTATAAACTTTTGTGAAAATTTTAAGTTGTAACATCAGGAGAGAACAGTTGGGTTTTTTATTTTGGTATTTTTGTTAATAACATTTGTTTCTGAATGGATACGTCAAATCTTTCTAAAGATCCAAAAGTGATTACAAATATCATTATACTCTTCAGAGGTAACCTCTGTTACCAGTATCTAAAGTATCCGGAGGTATTCTGGATTATTTTTAAAAAAATTAAATTAGGTTAATTAGCCTAAGCATTCCTAGGTTATTTCCAATCATTTTCTATTAGAAGTAATGTTACAACAAATATCCCTACTTAGGTATTTCATACTGATGAACATGCATTTTGAATTTTGATAGTTGCTACCCTCAGAAAAGTGCAATTTACACTCCCACCCACAGTGTCTAGAGATGCCTGTTTAGGACCTCGCCAGCAATGTTACCCATCTTTCAAACACTTGGCTAGTTGACGGGTGACGTGAGCTTGCATTTCTCTTTCTGAGTGAAATGGAATCTTTGCATATATTTGTACATTCCTTTTCTGCCAACTGTTTTTGCCCCTGGCCTATTTTCTGTTGGATAAAAGTCTCGATGGGTGGGAACTTACATTTTAAGGAAATTACTTTTATATTTTAAGGAAATTTGCATCACATATCATCTGTGATATGTGACGCAAATATTCCCCCATTTTGTCTTTGACTTCGTTTATGATGTATTTGCCAAATAGATTTTTTTAATGTAGTTGAATTTATTAAATGGCACCTATATTTTGTATCTTGTTTAGAAATGCCTCTACAGTTCCTAAAAGAAGATTCTGTGGATGGTTATAATTTGACAGCGATCTTGAAAGCCTATGTGAGATGTTTTTGTGAATTTTAATCTGGTGTTTACTTTTTGCAGTTTTTCCATTTAATTTATCCCTCTAATCTTTCCAAAGCAGTTTTTTAAAAATGGCTGTCAGTTGCAATAAAAGTAACTTTTTCCAGGTTTACCTCAAGGAGCTGTAGAGTATCCTCTTGGAAGACAGTGAAAGGTGCCTGGTGTTCAGTCCAGTAACTTGAGTGAGATGCGGAGTTGGCCTGTCTCTGGGCAGATTCTGATTCCTTCTGGGTTCTTTGGGCGTTTGTCAGATTGCTTTATCATGCACTTTTACTGCACACTGATGAATGATCTCTGTTTAAATAAGAGAATAATTTGGGAGTGAGGACTGACTCACACTGGCCTGGTCTTATTTGAAGATGCTAATTCCACTTGGAATTAGATTCTACTTAACCAACTGAAGTGTGGACCTGATAATCTTATGTTCATGATAATTCACTCAGAATAGAATGTATTTTCCCCACTTATATATCACTGAATGGCTGCCATTTAATGTTAGACAGCAGCTCACAGTCTTAGCACCTTCCCAATTTCTTTATAGTTGAGACTGATAATTCATGTGGGATTAGTGAAATATGGATCCTTCTTAAGAGCTTTGATCCCTCATTCAGGTGCTCTGTAAATTGTCACTTGGAACATCACATAATTACTCCAACTAATTTAATGAGAAATTAAAAACATTAAAGTGAAATATCTTTGGTGGATTTGTTGATTCTTGTCAGGGTGATGGTTATAGGGGAGTCCATCGATTGCAGCCACACTGGTAGTTTTCCTTTGGGCTTTATAAACTGGAATAAAGAGCAAAGTGAGTCCAATCACTAGTGATACAGCAATTGCCTTTGTCTACTACACTGAGGAAATAAGGGGATTCATTCAAACTTTATTAATAGAAAGGAGAAAATTTTTCTATTGTCCTCGGCTCAAATAGAACTTCAGGAGAATTAATATCAGGAAGGAGTTATTATTTAATATTAGTTCACAGTGATTTGACAGGTGTTTTTGATCCTTGTTGGATTTGGGCAACTTTTTAATGTTTATTTAGATTACTCTTTCAAAATATGCTGATTATATTTCCACCTGTATCTTCACTATTAACAACAGGTGAAAAGCTTCATAGATTAGTAAGTTTCCCCCAAAGGAAATCAGCTGAATAGTAGGAAAAGAAATGGAATCATCATAGTTGTCAGTGGTTTCATAATAATCAGCCAGTGTTTGGAATACATATTCAGATTCCTATTATTTGAGGATCTCTGTAGTATGTACTTTGTCTATCTTAATACTTAAAAATGGTATTTTCCCACCCTTTTCTATTTGTTATCAGAAACGAGTTTCCTTGGTGAAAGAGAGGGCTAGAGCTTATGAAAAAGTGAATTTTTTAACTTTAAATTACTTGAGGCTCCGGATAGAATTGTATGTTTTAATAGTGCAGAGAATTCCAATGGGTGTCAAAGAAATTGTCCTGTATGTTTGCCTAGAAATGTGGCCTAAGCCTGTGAAAGAGTAAATTCTCTGAGTTGAGTCAGAAAGCCTGTAGGACATTTTTGCCCAATATTTGAAGGTGGGGAAAAGGCATAGAGTAGAATCATACCTGCCAGAGCTACTCTGTGAAGCTTTATGACAATATATGTAAATTTAAACCACTTCAATACACTTTTTTGTCCCTTCAAACTCTGTTTTTACAACAACGCTGGTATGAGAGGCAGCCGGGTTCCACATCTACTCTTGCGTCCTAATGACAGCTCATTAAAATACAGAGTGTTCGTGGTGTATGCTTTGTTTTTCTCTGTCTGAAATGTCTGTGGCAGGGGATGAGGAGTGTGCTGTGAGCTCTTTTCCACTAATATCCGTCCTCACAGTACCTTACTGATTCTGATTAGCGGATGAAATACTCTGCGTACAGGTGACCTTTTAAATCTCAGCACGAATGTCATCAGGGTGGGATACGAAGGATAGGAAACCAGTGATAAAACCAAATGACCCATTTTCATCCTTGTGAGGCTGTCATCTCACGGAATTGAGTGTCACCAAGCTAGACAAGTGTTCTCAGTGGAAAACCACTCCATCTGAGTCAGGGGTGACCAAGGGGGTAAGTTACCTTGGTCAGCTGTCACTTTTGCCTTCTATGCCAGATTAATCTTCCATTAGGATGGACTCAGCTTCGTGCATCATGGAAAATTTTCTGCTTTAATGTAAAAGCCGTGGTAGAAAGGAAGCATATTCCCACTGCTTTTCAGATAGGCACACACAGAATCTCAAATGGCTTTCTGAAACCCGAAAGGAAATGACACGGGAATCTGGGGGATATTTTGCATTGTATTGCACTTGCACCTGTTGTTTTTGTGGTGTATGTCGTGTAGTAAGAGAAACGGGCCTCATTGGTTGTCTCCATGTTTATTTCTCTCCTCAGATGCAGACAGACATGCTGAACTCTCTGGAAGTCCCCTGAAAAGCAAAAGCACCAGGAAACCTTTGGCATGTATCATTGGGTATTTAGGTGGGTACTTTGTAATAGAGGAAAAAACCTCAGCAATTTCTGTATTTTAAGTATTTGGCTATCCTAAATTGACATACCTCAACTAAATTCAAGCCTTTTGAATAGCTGAAATTGGATACCTTCATATATACAGTCAATTTATCTTGTTTTAGAAACTTTTTTATTACCAAAATATACACAACAGACACAATTATGGATTTGTTTACTTTTCCAAAAAAAAGTCATTGAATAAAAATGCAGTGCATACTTATGTATATAAATACAGATTAAGCAACAAAATGAAAATAAGAACCATTAAATTATTAATGAATGAATAGTCTTAAGAGTAGATTTATTTTTTTTTAATATATTTTTATCGATTTCAGAGAGGAAGGAAGAGGGAGAGAGACATAGAAACATCAGTGAGAGAGAATCATTGCTCTGCCATCTCCTGCACTTCCTCTGCTGAGGATCGAACCCACAACCTGTGCATGTGCCCTGACCAGGAATTGAACCTTGACCTCCTGGTTCACAGGTCAATGCTCAATCACTGAGCAACACTGGCTGGGCTTAATATTATGATTTCGATTCTTCTAGTACTTAAGTCCACCTCACTCCTTCCATCAAGTAGAAAAGGATTGGTTTATTTACCTTTTTTTAAAAAAAAGATAAAACTGATTTTTAAACTACCTTAAAAAATTTATAGTTTTGATGTGCCAATTAAGGTTAAAAGAGGAGCATTTGTATTGCTTTCTGAAAGTTGCCAACGATGATGGTTCAATTTACATGTTTAAACATCACGATTAACAATAGTATTAAAAATTACTAGGCAGTGACCTTTTTTCTTTTTGGCAAAGGCTTAAGATAATTTGCAAAATAAAAGTTTTTACTATACCTAGAAGCTATACTGGCATATTTCTAATGTTCTTGCCTTTTCATTTTCTCAGTAAAAGTGAAATATGTAGTCAGAGTTGCACTGAACCTTAATGCTCTGTCAGAATTTGTAGTTATGAAGTGTTCAAACTTTGGACAGCCAGTCGTTTAAATCAAAGTGTAGCCTTGAGCCTGGTATGTTATCTGGTCCTCACTGAGCATGCTAGCAGTCAGAAGCTCACAACTCCCCCTTTGATGTTAGTCTGCCACCTTATTTCTTGTTCAATCCTCAGGGGCTAAGGAGTTGCTTTGATAGCCCCTGAGCATATCACATGGTTATAGGCATGGCCTAGGTCATGGTGGTTAAATCCTTGAGGTTTGCTTTCTGTCTTTCTTGCAAGACCTAATTCTAGAAGCCCCTTCTCACCTGTAAGGCAAAGTTTCAGATCATAGAAAATAGAATAGAACGTTGCACATTAGTTGGCCTTTCCTGTGGGTTAACTGGTGTGGGTTCCTCCCAGATATGCTCAAAGCTCAGTTGTCCTACCAGCTGAATTAATATCCCTACGTAACATATTTCTGAGTATTTACTATGTACAAGACACTATACTAAGTGGTTTGGGAACACCCAGATGGGTAAGACATTGCCTTCAAAAATCTTACGCCACTGGGGAAAGTATACAGTTAAGACAATTAAGATTCTGTAAAGGAATTACAGGGAATGTGCCCTGGGAGCTTGGAGGATGGAGCAGTTCTTTCTGATGAGTGTGTTAAGGCAGCCTGCATGAAGAAAGCGAGATTTGACCTCAGCCTTAAAAGATACATAGGATTTGAAAAACAGGAAAATAATATTTTTTCCCTTATAAGGCTAAGAGAACCAGATAAACAAAGGCCTCAATGAGTCAAGGACCTGAAAAGCTCGGAGAATGCAGGTTTGTCTGGTCTGGATGGAGCATAGAGTGTGGAGGTTGTAATAAAAAATAAGGTTAGCAGCCCTGGCAGTGTGGCTCCGTTGGGTGTTATCCCCTGCACCGGAAGGTTGCCAGTTTGATTCTCAGTCAGGACACATTGCCTGGGTTGCGGGCTTGATCTCCGGTAGGGGGTGTGCAGGAGGCAACTGATGGATGTTTTGCTCTCACATTGATGTTTCTCTCTCTCTCTCTCCCTCTCTCTCTTCCTCTCTCCCTCTCTCTTCCTCTCTCCCTCTCTCTTCCTCTCTTTCTAAAAATCAATAAGAAATACATATTTTAAAAATAAGGTTAGCAGACCTTCAAAAGCTATGTTGGGGAAAAAAAATCAGTGCCATATTTTGATTAGTACTTGATCCAGTTTTGACAAGTGTAGGATTTTGATCAGAACAAGGTATAGTAATTCTAATAATGCTAAAGGCTCTTCCTAAATTTCAGTAAATGAGGCTGTTACCCCGGCGCTCACCTGAAAAGAAGGCTTGTGCATGGTTGCCATACTGGGTGCAGAAGCTCACAACTCCCTCTTGCACCTGTAAGCAAGAGAGCAAGTTCAGCTGTGGAGAAGAGGTTGTTCAGTGTCAGTAGTAAACTGAGGTCCTTAAATTCCACTTCCCACAGTGTTGCAATTGCTGTCCCTCTCCTCTGTCCAAAAAGTGAATGAGTGGTTCTGGGCTGTGTGCCTGACAACAACATGCTTCACTTAAATACACATCTACCACGTGCGCATTATAGTTTTGTGATATATCCTCTTTTCTTCGTTTGCTTCTTGACTCGAGTATTTGGAGTTTGGTGTCAGATTTCATGTATATCAGTATGTTCTGGGCTGGGCTGGGTGTGATTGACGCTGGTTCCTATAGCCTGGGTGAAGAACCAGAGGAGGAACCCTGTTTTTCAGAAAGCTCTGTGCACCAGACATGGGTACTTGCTAAGTTCTGGTTGATAGAACACGGAGGTGTTTTTTCTCTGAGGCTATCTCTCCGGATAGTTTTTGGATTGCTAATACCTTGAAGAGTCAGATGCCTTATTATTCCCTTAGTAGAGCTTGTATTTAAGTGACCTTCTGTAGTGTCCCCCTCCCTTTTCTTTCTTTCTTTTTCTTGCTTGTACTGACAACATGAAGCTAGAGCTCCAGTTAGCAGGAAAGAACCAGCTCATTTTTGATAAGGAAAGCAGTCATGTTAACAGTACTTGAAGCGGATTAATTATGCAAGTCCTTGGGAAAACAGGCTGGCTCCTGAAGAACTGACTCTCAGCTTGTTAAGGAATAAGATGTGTGCCCTAGCTGGTTTGGCTCAGTGGATAGAGCGTTGGCCTGCAAACTGAAGGGTCCCAGGTTTGATTCCGGTCAAGGGCATGTATCTTGGTTGCGGGCACATCCCCAGTAGGGCGTGTGCAGGAGGCAGCTGATCGATGTTTCTCTCTCATCGATGTTTCTAACTCTCTGTCTCTCTCCCTTCTTCTATGTAAAAAATCAATAAAATATATATTTTTTAAAAGAAATAAGATGTGTGCCTATTAATCAGGGAAGTTCCACACAGAGATTGTTAATACTATATTCTGAGTTGAGAAACCTTTTTTCCCCCTGTCAGAGATCCATCCTTCGAAGAAAACTAATGTAATTCGATCTACACCAACTCTACAAACTCCAACTACCAAGCGAATGCTAACCACCCCGAATCACACGACTCTGAGCATTTTGGGGAAAAGAAACTACAGTCATCACAATGGCCTGGGTGGTAAGTAAGCCCAGAAATGCAGGGGTTGTTCTGACATGCCAGGGCCCCTGGCCACTGCGAGGCATCATCTGCCAAGTCTAAGAATGTGTAACTGAAAGCGTGGTAAGGGGAATAAGAGGGAAGGTGGCCGTGTTTTCTGGTGAAGACATTTGCCAGGTGATGTTTCTCTTCAGGAGGAACACTTTGGCTCCCACCTCCTCTAAGGAGGCTTGTTCGGAGATGAAGTGTGTGTTTAGCAGGTTGCCTCTGCTGGGTAATAATGTTCTTGCTGGGATGCACACTCACTGCTCATTTATATTTCCTTGAGCAGAAGGGATGATTTCGCCTTCTGTCTGAGACAACAGGGCTCCCTGGGGTTCTTCAGTCTTCCATGGGTTGTTCTGAATTTGACATTTGTCCCTTACTTCTTTCATCTTATGGTTTTTAATTGCTCAAGAGTGCTGTAAGTCATGAAAGGAATTGCCTGAGTGATGTCCTAAATACAGAAATAATAATTTGTTTCTAATGGAAAAACAGAACTATCACCTCTTATCCAAAGTACTTCTCTTGGGCTTGGCCATATGATTTCAGGTGGAATTGAATTATGTTCCCGATGGAACTATAAAGCATCCAGGCAATATGTAGTGTTCATTTCAGTAGTCCTGGAGTTTGAAACTGTATCAATTGTTTAAATGTTGGCATTTATTTGTGAATTACACCCTTTCCAGGCTTTTCGGGTCTTAGGGAACACTAAATTCCTTCAGGGATAGTAAATTTTTTATAATGAGGCCCTAGATCAAGGATGCAGAATTGGCCTTCTAATAATAATTTTCCATGGTATTCTCCCCCCCCCCCAAAATGATGCTCATAATGATGTCAAAATGAATAAAAATTTGAGGGTGGGGTGAATTTAGTTTGCATTTATAGGCTTATCAATTGTTATAGATATGGCTTTCAAGAATTTAGCTGCACAAGTAATCTTGCAGAAACAACTTCCTTGCTAATGAGAGCGCTGGCCCTCATTGCCACGATATGCCTAATGTCTAGACACCAGAAGACCGGGGAGTGATTATATCAAAATTTCTTTCCAGCTTTTCCTTGCCCACAGCCTGGGGCCCTTGCATGTAGGCTTAAATGGAATCAGGAATCTTTCTTTTCCATCTCATCACTTCCCTGGCCTCTCTAGGCTTATATAGTCTTACTGCAGAAAGCAAAAAGTAACTTCTGGTTATTTGATACGTATGTGTCAATGAACGTGTATACCTATATACATATTTTCTTTATGGAGAAAAGTGTCTTTTCCACTCGCACCCCTTGGTCATGGTCATTTGGGTCCTAGTCCTGCATTGCAGTTCCTGTTGCTCTTTCCTTGAATCACAGGTAACTGTGTCCTTGGGAATTCTAGAAAAAAACCAAAACTACTTGTAGTGTTACCTCTCTATGGCTGTTTGCCCCATTTCCTTCTGAGTGAATGCTGCTACAGGTCGTTGTTTCTCTGAACAGGAGGAACGGACAGGGCATATCCCTGGTGTTATGTTGGCGGAGACCTTCAGACTTACTGAGGAAGAGACACTTGCTTCATTTTCTGAAGAGACCTAGCTGTTGAAACACTTTTTTCTTTAAGATACACTTGTCTTTGCTCTCCTGTCCTGGTACAGAGAGGAAGGCTGAGGATATGCTTTACCTGTGCTGTCTCATTTGATTCACACAACAGGAGGCCCCTGGACCTCAGGGGATTGTAGTGTTTTGCATAACATTTAGCTCTCTCTGCCTAGCACAGTGCCTGGAAGGTGGTAGGCACTCAGTAAATGTTAATTGAACAAATGAAAACAGTTGAGAAAATGAGACCTAGAGAGATGAGTTAAAGTTTTCACAGTTACCAGGTACTACATAAATAGATTGGGGTTTCCCCTTCAGGTGTGACCGGTATCAGCGTCTGTTCTTTTGACCACTGTTATAAAGTTGTGGCTCCCAACTGCACTGTATTTGCAGCAAAATAGAAACTACATAAGTTATTTTAACAGCTAATACAAAAATCAATAAGACATATTGAGGGACAAAAGAGGTAAATGGGGAACATGGGTTGTTGGTGGTGGCATAGGAAGCAGCCACCATCCTCAAGGTTGGGAGAGCAGAAGGAAGAAGTTGGGTTTATCACAAGGTAGAAAGAAGCTCAAGGAGGGCCCTGAGGAGCTGGAACTCAGAGCCCTGGAGAGGACGCTGTTCTGTCGGCGCTGGCATCTGTCAGGTGTGATGAGGCTGGTTCTGGGCGTGTGAAGTAAAGCTGGGAACTAGAGCTGCTATTGGGGTGATGCTGACAGGAAGAGGAAAAAACCAGTCTCTTCTCCATCCTTAAGCCTTTCATGCTCCCTCTAGCACCCCCTACTGGTGTGACAGGGAACCTGGTGGTTAAGGAGAAATGTGTTTGCAGAGTTCCAGCCCCAGCACCACTAACTGCCTAGCACAGTGCCTGGAACTTAGTAGGTGCTCAATAAATGTTAATTGAACAGAAGTGAGTTTCGATGGATGGATGTGGAGCTGAGAGATGAGTGTAGCAGAAATATACATTTTGGAAAATGTTCCCATTTTTGTATTTCCAGTGGACCTTTTTTGGGGGGATAATGGGTCTGTTTATTTCTTTGGGATATGGAATGCTGACTAACCTGAATTTACAAGGTGACCTCAAAACACCAGAACAAATGTTAGGCTAATAGTGAGTTTTCATGGGATAGTTGATGCTGTCATATACTAGAATTGATAAATACAAACTCATGGAGAAGCCAGGCCCTGTGTGATCCAGTATAAAATCAATTAGCATTGCCACTTAACGATCAGCAAGTCAGACAGATGATCGCACCAAACAGGATTTTGATGGACAGAATGAATTTAATGAAATGAAACCTGATTGTACTGAAATATCCAGGTCTCTCACCCTCAGGGCTTCCCGGCCCCTTCTCAGTGGCTTGCCCCCTTCACTCACCCTCTGTCTTTAGGTGGAGGTTCTAGATGATGGGAAGAGTCTGGATTTCTGCTGGCAGAAAGATTTTACCTGACATTTTAAAAGAAAGTGATGTTCACGGTCTGATTGTCTTCCTGAAAGTCACTGTCGTCCACCTGCCCTGGCCTGGCCCTTTAAAGGCCCTGGTGTGACTGGTGACTGGGAGCCAGCACTCGGTATGCCCTGTAAGCTTAACCATGGCACTGGGCACGCACAGACTCTGTGCCTGCCTCACAGACTTCAGCTCAGAGGATGAAGACAAAATCTGAACGCATAAGAAGCCCCTTGCTGGGGATCAGGAATGATAAAAAGAGTGAAGTTTCAAAATACAGACCTACCTGGTACCTTGTCAGTCCCTACACTTAAGTGTGTGCCCCCGGCCCCCCGTTGGTCCATGGTGTGCCACATGCAGTCATGGTGCTTTCCAAATCCTGTCCCTCCTTTTCAGACTTAAAGATGCTTTGGTGACATTTTTATTGCCAACAAACCAACCCACCTGCCTACTTGGTTAACTACCAAGTGGCTGTGAGTGGAGAAGATCCTGAGAGCAGGGTGGAGGGGACTTAACTGGAAAGCCTTTCTGTGTCCAGGAGCCCAAAAAGGGGCAGCAGTGGGATGGAGGCAGCGGCTTGGACATTCGAGTGTTTGCAGTCAGGTGGGATTCATTGCTGACATCTCTGACTATTTCCTGTGTGGCCTTGGATGAATCACTTGGTTTCTTTAAACCTGTATTTTCCTCTGTGAAGCACAGAATTTGTCTGCCTTAGGGAAGTTGTTATAACGATAAAAATTCTTCACTTACTTTATATGACTTGATTTTGTAAACACTTTATGAGCTAAGTGTTATAATCTGCATTTTATTTTTTTGTTAGTTTATTTTTTTAATATATTTTTATTGATTTCAAAGAGGAAGGGAGAGGGAGAGAGAGATAGAAACATCAATGATGAAAGAGAATCATTGATCGGCTGCCTCCTGCACGCCCCACACTAGGGATTGAGCCCGCAAACTGGGTTTGCGCCCTGGACCGGAATCGAACCCAGGACCCATGCTCTATCCACTGAGCAAAACCAGTTAGGTCTATTTGCTATTTTAAATTGTTTTATTTTTTAGTTACACTGGTGATTAGACATTTAAGCCTAACTTGTGATTACCCTTATAGATCTAGTACCCATCTGGAACTGGCATATTAATCATGAAAAAAACTGGAAAAGGCTCAGAGAAATTAAGGGATTTGCCCAAAGTCACAAGGCTAGCCAGTAGGAGGGATGAGATCGAGACTTCAAGGCTCAGATTGGTGTGTTGAGTGCAGCATGTACCTGGGAGGTGTTTAGTTTTCTGTGTGTAGGAGATGAGTGTGTTTGTAAATATAGAGAGGAATGTATAGGGTGTTTTTCTTTGTTCAGACTGTGAAGTATAAGCCATCATCCTCTATAATAAAAGGCTAATATGCAAATCAACCAAATGGTGGAACAACCGGTCACTATGACATGCACTGACCACCAGGGAGCAGACGCTCAATGCAGGAGCTGCCCCTGATGGTCAGTGCACTCCCACAGGGGAAATGCTGCTCAGCCTGAGCCAGGCTCATGGCTGGTGAGTGCAGTGGCAGTGACAGGAGCCTTTCCCACCTCTGCAGCGCTAAGCCGGTAGTCACATCCCCCGAGGGCTCCTGGACTGCAAGAGGGCACAGGCTGGGCTGAGGGATCCTCCCCTCCTGAGTGCATGAAATTTGTGCACCGGGCCTCTAGTTGTCTAATAAAAGTCTTCATCTTCTTTTCCTGCCGCTCTGAAACTCCTCTGCCCATATTATACCCCCTCCTGTTTTTGGAACTTAGGGCATAGAAGCTATATTAGTTTCAGAGAGAGGAAAGAAAAAGGGAAGAAGAGAAAATTCACAGAATCACCTTTAGGTGAAATGTGTTTGAAGTATATGCTGTTCCCAGTACTGACTCTAATTTGTAGTAGATGCTCATTAAGTGTTAAGATTCCATTCCCTCCTTTAAAGGAGAATTGTTACTGTTTGGAAAATTTTAGGATATCAACCAAAGTTTTCGAAATCATATGTGAGTTGTATAAAAATAGTGTTAGTTCTTTCCTTATAACTACATCACTTCCTTACCTAAAAGTATGGTTCTCAAAAATGACTCATGCACTTGCTTGAAAGTAAATGATTGCACATTAGAGGAGGCCAGTATCTATAAAGAGAAAGTGCCCTCAATTAACTTACTTAGAGCTTACTGAAGACTGGAAGTTAGGATTATAGAGAAGACTCACCTGTAGACCCCTGTAATTAGAGACCCTACAGAAGAGGGGGTAGGACATCATGATCCTGAGACAGTGGAATCTTTTTCAGAGTGAAGGCTGAGTCAGGAAAAAAAAAAAAAAAAAACAGAGAAGAGAGGGAGAGATGAGCTGTGCAGGCATCTCATCCTCTCCTGACCCGCTAAGAAGATGTCCTTGGTTGCCCCCTGCTGTCAGATGCTTGAGTTGTGGTCTATCAGCAGATCTTTCATTCTGCTGTGCAGGGACAAGAGGACTGCTACCATGTCTCCATCAGCGGGAACAGACCGCTGAGAACAGATTGTGCTGTGTAGTGACATAGACCAAGGGAGCATCAACTGGAGGTGTCCTTAAGCCTTTTCTAAGATGACAGCTTTGAGCAACAGGCTCAGAAGAGAGCTAATTTCAGTGGGACAGAGTCAGGGCATCTGAGCCTAGGAAATTGATGAATTGTACAATAAGCTTCTTTTTAATCTGCTCTCCTCTGGCTTATTTCCCCTGAGGTATGTGAGTCCACCGTAAATCTAATTTTTCTTATTTGTTTTCTACATCGAGTAATATTATTTCTCTCAATCTCCCATGTAGAGAGGATATCTAACATGGATGTCTCTGAGTACAATATTATGATCTGGGGTGTGAAGACTGTCCTTTTGATGACTTGTTTCTAAAGTGAGTGACTCAACAGTTCCAACTGTTTGCATTCCAACCCTGGAAGATGGGTGGTGGCGAGGACCATGGTACCAGTGAGAGAGCTCAGGGACTGCATCTGCTGTCTTCACAAATCCCAGTAAAAATAGATGGCCAGGAACAGCTGATGGCTCTCCTAGGCATGCTTCAGCCCAGCCTGCCTTCTGTCAAAATTTTTATGCCATTTCCAAAGATTATAATATTTTTGAATTTTCCAAAACATTGTTTATGAAAGAATATTGAGTGCCCTAGACTCACCTCTGGTCTTCTTGTCTCAAGGTGTAATGTTATATAACCTGGTTAAGTACATAAAAGTACCTTCAAGGTGCCCCCCCTTCCCCAGCATTTTTTTTAAATGGATCCTTATGGCTGCAGGGCTTACTGAATGTGAAGCAATTACAGCAGAATTCCTAACGTATCTAGGAGAGGTCAGGATAGTGGAAGCACTATCTGAAAGCAGTGGAAGGATGTTCCCTCATACTGTGTGAAGCTTTGGGGTGGGGTTTGTGGAGGAAGACAGACTCAAGTACGTTAGGCATGAGTAATCCACAACTTGGTGTTTTGGTATATTCTGGTAGGATGCCAAATTAGCCACCCCTGGCCTGGGTCTACTAAGAATCGAATACCTCTTTTCCTGTCCCTGAGGAAAGTACTAGCGTGTGAGCCTGTAAGAGGTCTATACCGGTGACCCTCCCAGTAGCGTGGAAGTCTTAGAAGGGTGACAGAAGTTCAAGGTAATTACACAAGGGTCCTCAGCTTGAGGGGTCAGCTCTGGCCTCCTCGAAAAGTATCTCTGTTTACCTACAAGGTTTACATTACTGGAAACCTTTAAGCCAGTCTATCCCTATGTACTTCCATTCTCAGTGACACGTAGAAGGTGAACCTTTGAGAAAGAAAGTGAACCTTTGACTTGAAAGCCAGGTCCCAAGGTTTTTTAGATGCTTGGGAAACAAAAGGGAAGAAACAACAGAGGGAGGGGATTTGATCCCTGAAAAACACTCTTCTTTGGAATAGATTCAACTCATCCATCCAAAGAACAGGCATAAATGTCTGAGCAAGCCACTGGGACATCAGTATTAGACGCCCCAGAGCAGTAAAGACCAATCCCCCAAACCAACTGATTTAGGCATCCCCCTGAGCAGTCTTTTTGGGTCCCAGTGAATGAGTAAGAAGTCTTCTGGAACTGCTGAGTCCCCAGGCAAGGGAAATGGAAAAATTCCTCGCAGGCAGGTTGATTTGGGTCCCCCACTGGGTTCATTTTAAGCTTTTCAACCTTGCTCTTTCCCTGTTTCCTATTTTCCCTTCCAGATGGTTAGCACTCTTTAAGCTCAGAAACCATCTGAGTTATAATCTATGCATTATTCTCACTCAACCAAAGATTTTTTATTAGCAGCTATTTACATATTAATGAATATGAAAAATAATTCATGTAAAATGAGGAGCAGGCTTGAAGGCAACTTTGTTAGATGACGGCTCCTAAAGAGGATATCTGAGAAGACTGTTTTCCTGACAGTCCTGGGGCAGCTTCCCTGAGTGCCTTTAGGAGCCTCTCGAGGCAGTCAGGGCGCAAGACCGAGAATGAGTCCCGGGAAGTAGGGCCGACCACCTGAAGGCACCTGAGCGCAGTCAGCAGAAACATCGTTGAGACAGTAGATTTTGGTCCTTGTGCACTGGTCCTCTGGTTTTCTTCTTGTTTCTCCAGTTTTCTTTCTCTGTGCCTTTTTACTCTACTTTCTGGAGACTTTCTAAATGTTATACTCCAACCTGACTTGTCTATTTAGTTTGTCAAATTTTGCTTCATGTATTTTGAAGTTCTGTTATTGAATATATGTGTATTTGGAATTTTTGTCCTTTCTGCTATTTTATCATTATGAAATGATCTTTTTCTCTGTTGATACTGCTTGTTTTGAAGTCTATTTTGTCTGATGTTAATATGACCACACCAGTTTTCTTTTCCTCTTGTTTTTATTTTATTGACATTTTTAAAAAATATATTTTTTACTGATTTCAGAGAGGAAGGGAGAGGGAGAGAGAGATAGAAACATCAGCGTTGAAAGAGAATCATTGATCAACTGCCTCCTTCATGCCCCCTACTGGGGATTGAGCCCACAACCCAGGCATGTGCCCTTGACTGGAATCAAACCCGTGACCTTTCAGTCTGCAGGCTGACACTCTATCCACTGAGTCAAACCAGCTAGTGCTTCATCTTGTTTTCATTTTTTTTTTAATTTATCTTTATTGTTCAGATTATTACAGTTGTTCCTCTTTTTTCCCCCATAGCTCCCCTCCTCCCATTTCCCACCCCAACTTCTGTCCTTGCCCCCCCACTGTCCTCATCCATAGGTGTACAATTATTGTCCAGTCTCTTCACGCATCCCCAACACCCTTAACCCCCCAAAATTGTCCGTCCACTCCATTCTATGCCTCTGATTCTATTCTATTCACCAGTTTATTCTGTTCATCAGATTTTTT